>CM050215.1:31175467-31180797 GCA_027475355.1 Coilia nasus | reverse complement strand
CTTTTCTCCCCTTCTTCTTTCCCTCACTCCAGAGAATAGCACAATGTGTTTAGATAGTGGGCTTGTGTATGTATACATGTGCATGAGGAAAGCCCTGTGGGAGCTGCGGGCAGTCCTGCCGTGTGTGTTGTGTCCCCAACACCTGTGTTAAGACCGCTGGAGCGTTGAGCACACACACACACACACACACAAGCATGCACACAGGGGGGCTACAAAGTGGAAGCCGTTCTCAACAAGTACTTTTCACTGGTGAACACAGAGATTCAGATGGGCTTTACTTTTCACCGGTGAACACAGAGAGGGAAAAAAGCTTTACATTTCACTGGTGAACACAGAGATTCAGATGGGCTTTACTTTTCACTTTCACTTTTCACTTTTGAACACAGAGAGGCGGACATGTTTTACTTATCACTGGTGAGCAAAGACGCAGACAGGTTTTACTGTTTACTGCTGGACAGAGAGATTCAGATAGGCTTTACATTTCACTGGTGAACAGACAGGCAGACAGGCTTTACTTTGCACTGGTGAACACACAGACAGGCAGCACACTGCAGACACGTTTTATTTTTACACTGAACCACTCAATTTCCGAGGTATGGCCAAGTTAAGAATTAGTCATGGGAAAAAATGCAATCGTTCAAAAGTGCGCACCTTCTTCTACCAATTTCTGAATAAGCGTGAAAATGTCAAAAAGTCGTAAAGGGCTGAATAAAAAATCTCTATAGTAGAGTTGTGTTTGTTTTTCTAACAGAGTCCACAATGCCTTTTCATTGACTTTCATGGATAAAATCTACTTTTTATCTGGCACCAAAAAAGGACATATTCACCTTGAGGACCTCTGCTTGCTCTCTAAACTTGAAATTCAATTATTAGTTTTCTTGCCAGAGTTCTTGGCAGTCCTTTACACCGACATTGTCCTCACCTTCAATATACTATTCCTTTTTCAGCAACAGCCCCGCCCATAAGTACTACCTGGCCACCAGTCCGGTGACTGGGGCCGTGTACCTGTCTGACACCAGCACCAGGAAGGTGTTCAAGATTAAATCCCTGAGCAAGGTGAAGGACGTGGCCAAGAACCTGGAGGTGGTGGCTGGCACCGGTGACCAGTGTCTGCCCTACGACGAGACTCGCTGTGGGGACGGAGGCAAGGCCACAGAGGCCCCCCTCACCAACCCCAGAGGTATGTGTGGTGAACGATATACTACTGGCCACTGGATGTCCTAATTTCCTCTAAGATCAATAAAGTAATCAATAATCTCATCTCATCTTTTCTAATCTACACACATACAGAGGAAGCCACAGTTAGGACAGACAGTGGAGGGAACACACGCATAAACCACTGGGTGTGCCCCTTTTAAAACCCACCAAAACAGCATTTACTGGCCTTCTTGTGAGCGCTGATGTTAAGCATATAGCTTAACCACCTTTCCTGTAACCACTTCAACACTGTGAACAGACTCTCAAGGACCATGTTGCTATGGTTTCTGCAATTATGCATGTTGAGATATACCAATATATTTGATTTGATGTGTATTTATACATTATTAGTGTTAACCGAGGAGTCAAGAGTAACGTGGGGGTTAATTGGGCAGTGGGACTACCAGCTGTGATTAAGTTATTATGTAAGCATATAAATAACTACAATGTATCACCATCCTGAAATATATTACAGGCTGCTGTTTTTTTAATTTCTAAGACTTAGGTATGCGAGTGTGGGCTATGTTTTTGCATATTTTCTTTCCTGAGAGACCTTCGATGCGTTGGAGCCAGAGATATAGTAATTTCGGAAAACTACTGCCTCTTCTGAAAGGTCAACACTATTACTAAGACTGGTTGGAAAAATGTGGACTGAACTCTTTATAGCCTCATAATAGAGACCTTAAAAACTACCAAGACTGATCATTTACTTTTATATATGCGAGGCGAATGGAGAGGTCGTTTTCCAGTGTGTTAGAAGAAAAAGCAGCCCTGTAAGTTAGTCTGCTCACAGGCAGAGGCATAATCAAGCTCTGCAAGACCAGATCAATACACCCACATTCTCAAACATATAATGATATTTCAGTCTAGTAGCTTTCGCTTATTGTTGACTTTCTTTTCCTAAATTTAGAGAGGGGAAAGGAAAGCGATTAGAGCTGAAGGCCCATCCTGTAGTGGCTGATATTTGCACTGTTGCATAACCTCATTAGTTATTGGATCATATGCTTCCGTTTGTCACGAGCTGTGCCAACCACACAAGTGCCACTGAGACGTGTGTGTGTGTGTGTGTGTGTGTGTGTGTGTGTGTGTGTGTGTGTGTGTGTGTGTGTGTGTGTGTGTGTGTGTGTGTGTGTGTGTGTGTGTGTGTGTGTGTGTCAGTAGAACTTAGTTGGATAACATTTCATTTCCACAGCCAGGATTTAAAGTAACTTTTTAGATGGCTGTCAGTGAAGCATAGTTATAACCTTTCCCTCGTCCCGCGAAAGTAGCTTTTATGCTAAATTCAGGACACTTTTGGACCATAAGCTGAACCAGTGCCACATCAATAGAAGGTAGGGCTGCACAATATATTGAAAATATTGTGAAATCGCAACATACAATACCGTGATGCATACATCGCAAAACATAGCTTAACTGTCCCATTTATTCCAATTTAGCCATGTTTTCACATATGAAGATATTTGGGAAATCAAATAGAGTCTTACTGCCCTTGATATCCACCCCATAGGCTGCACACTGGCTATGGCCTAACAGTGAATATTAAGCTGAAAGATGTTAAAACTATATTTAAATATTTGTTTATTTATCGAAAAACATACACAACATTTAGCAGTGTTACCGCATATCTGACATTTTTCAAATATCGTGCAGCCCTAATAAAAGGAACGGAAATTGCACAGTAGCGTTGAAAGACGATTGTGGTGGCCAATAGTTCTAGTGTCATTAACAGCAGATCTAACACCAGCCAATGATGACAAACTAGAGGGCGTGTACGTATGTGGCTGTACCAGAGAGCCCCATTTGTGACTCCACAAGTTGCCGCTGTCAGCATATCGGCTTGGCCGACCCATCCCAACGTCTGATCGTTCCTTCGCCATCAATAATGAATCCGCATGGATTTCTTATCGGTTCCAGGAGTCCTCATTAGGCCAGATCGTCTCTTCCGTGGAGTCTGCAACTCCTCGCCAACCCCTCTTCTATCTCTGTTTGTGTTTTGAGAACGTCATTTAAATGCTTAATCAATAGCAGACTCGGCGGTTGATTTTGCTGTAATTTGTGATGCCACTTCCTCCTCTTCTCTTCATCTACCAATCATTGATCAGCAGAGATCAATTAAGGGCTGCTGTTCAATGCAACAAAATTACCCCGATTGATGGGCAATTTTCCTGCTTTTTACACAAACGTGCCTGTATGCAAATACTTAAAAAGCACTCAACGCTCTGTCAGAAGTATGCTCTTTATGCATCCGTGCCCCTGGTTAAGTGTCGGCTCGTTACCCAACAGGCATTGCTGTGGATAAGTACGGTGTCATCTTCTTCGTGGACGGCACCATGATCCGCCGGGTGGACCAGAATGGGATCATCTCAACCCTGCTGGGCTTCAACGACCTGACCTCGGCGAGACCTCTGAGCTGTGACTCTGCCATGGATATCTCCCAGGTATGATCTGTCACTTCAAGGAGAAATTCGGTGTAAAATTAACTTTGGCTGTGTTAAAACATGATAACGAGTTGGCATGATGTTTTGTCACTTAAAGGAGAAGGCCAGTGTTAAATGAACTTTGGGTATGTTAAAACATGATAACGAGTTGATATTTTTGCCGAAGAGCAAAACTACACTAGCTACGCTATGCCTGTTGCATTCCGAACTTTTTTATTGTTTTTTATCAAAAAAAGGCTCACCATGGATGTGCTTGAAGGCATCACTATTTTTAAACTATTAAAAATGCTCAAAGTAACAGCACACTTCCTTGATGGTATAACAAGGGCCCTGACGTTCAAAACAAGGTGTTGAGAACTTTGAGAACTTTATAAGGTTTTTATAGCAGGAAAATAGTTATACATATACACATTATATACATGCATGCAAACACACATGCATGAGTGCACACACACACACACACACACAAGACACAAGCATATACATGCACATTAAACAATGCAAAAATCTCAATCAAAATGGACGATAGATGTCTACAACCTCGTAGTTACGCAATGTTTTAGTGACGTAATTTGTTATGCGCTATTACATTAAACCTCCTTCAGCTGACTCTGTGGTGCATGCTGCCAGTCTAGCATCAAAGGCTGTGTGGTCGATGATGTGTTGTCTGTGTGAGTGCAGGGTGGGGGTGGGTGGTTGATGGGTGCGTAGCGTAGTGTAGGGGTGGGGTGGGATGGGGTTGAGGTGAGTGGGGGTTGTTGTGAGTGCATCAGAGTGGGTGGGGGTGGGTGGTTGATGGGTGCGTAGGGTAGCATAGGGGTGGGGTGGGATGGGGTTGAGGTGGGTGGGGGTTGTTGTGAGTGCATCAGTGGCTGGGTGGTGTTGGGAGGCCGAGTGTCCCTCTGGGCCAACTCACACTCATCGCAGATGTGGCCTATAACTCCAGGGAGTGGAGTGGAGTGGAGTCAGGGCGTTGAGGAGGGTGCATCATATCCACTCATATGTCAGTGTGGGTGTGCATGTATGCATTTGTGTGTGTGTGTGTGTGTGTGTGTGTGTGTGTGTGTGTGTGTGTGTGTGTGTGTGTGTGTGTGTGTGTGTGTGTGTGTGTGTGTGTGTGTGTGTGTGCGCACGTGTGCACATTAGCACTTGCGTGTGTGTGTATTGAAGAATGGTTGTGAAAAAGCAACATGGACAGCCATGGCCTCTGACACCCTTGCCCCCCCAGCAACAACCCACACTCAACCCCACCCCAACCACACCCCCACCCCCACCCCACCCCACACACACACACATGCACACACACACACACACACACACACACACACACACACACACACACACACACACACTCTCCCCTTACTGCCCCACAGCTGAGGGCTCTTCTCTTGTTGAAAGCTAACTGTCCCCCCAGGCAAGGCCACTCCACAGACACGCAGAGGGGCTCCAGCATCTATTATGGAGCCTGACACACACACACACACACATACACACGCACACACAGTCCTGCTGCACTTGGGTCTGTAGCTCTGTGCCGTGGGTTATTTTCTTGGGCTTTTTCGGTGCTCTACCCCCTTTGCCTTTGATGAAGAAGCGGGGCACACTCAACAGCTGCCTGGAGAGTGTTCTCTCTGCTCCTCGGTGAAGCACTCTTCACATCCATTTGAGTGCATCATGGGAGAGTGGAACCTGGAG
>CM050215.1:31152967-31170467 GCA_027475355.1 Coilia nasus | reverse complement strand
ACTGAATCCTCAACAGCACAGAACTCACAGGCACATGTGGTGTTGCATTTGCACCATTACCTGTGATGCAGAGTGTTTACATGTTCTGACAAATACTCCTCACAAGGTGCAATCACTCACACACACACACACACACACACACAGCATGATCAATTGCACATAGCATACTTAAAGATATAGACAACTGGAAGTACAGAGGTAGTTGTACGCAGTTGGTAGTTGTCCGCACTGCGTGGCTACTGCGAGTGCAATGGACATCAACCACCCTCTGCATTTCCAAGAAACCATTGGCGGTATTATTGAGTAGGGCTGTGTTTTATGTAGCGGCCTGAGGTGCAAAATCACTTTTATGGGAAGCCAGGGGCTTTTAGAAAAAAGGAGGGGGGAAAAAGACCTGTGAGCCTTGGGCCCGTAAAAGACGAATATAATATGGTAGCCATTGCTTATTCACAGTTAAGTGCAGAAAGAAAGGACCAAAAAAAAAGCAATTTCCCCCAGGCTTGTTTCACTCTCACAAGTCAGCAGTTTGACATCTTTATTTCATTTTTTGCTGATGCACCGTTCAAGTATTGTCAGTTTGAAGGTTAGCCCACACTGTGACTGACCGAAACCTTCACAGACTTTAAATGCATCACACTCTTAACCATCAGGATGCAAAGTTTCAGGGACAGTGGCCTGTTATTGTTTCTGACAGACCACTTTTCTGTTCTGTAAAAAACATCAAGCATTTTTTAGGGAATTGTGATTTCCCTTTCATGTGAATGTTTTTTTATGGTTGATCAGCACTGAAGTATACAATAAACTAATGTAACAGAATGTTAGAGGATACTTTGGTCCTCGTGGAATTGTTTTCTAACATTTTCTAACACTTTTTTCTTCAGTTTAGAAGCAGATTAATACACGTTATATTTTTGGTAAAAAAAAAAAAAACACTGGTTTTCCCAGCTGTGCTAATTTCCGCAGAAGGCAACACAGTTTCCGGGGAGGCAATATCCAATTTAAAAAAAAAAAGAACCAAAATGAATAACCACTCAAATGTGTCCAAATCAATGTTACTGTATTTACATCTGTGTCTAAATACTTCCTTTGCCTTTCTGCTTCACACATTCCTGTGTGGGTTCTCGTTTTTCCTTGCCGGCGGAATACTAAACCAGATTTTTAATCACAGTCCAGTCAGTTTATTTTTGCCAACTGATGAAATCGGACATTCAAGACACACACACACACACACACACACACACACACACACACACACACACACACACACTTCTGCTTAATTCTGTCTGCAAACTGAGTAGTGCAGCGAACAGGTTGGGTACAGCTGTTTCCCCTTTGTGTTGAGAAAGCCAGCCTTGTGCTGTGACAGAGCGGTAAGTCAGTGCATTGCGGACACAAGGTGGAGTCTCTGCCCGATCTCTGATTGGTGTGTCTGGCTTTGTTTTTCAAGGACTTTTGTTCTCCGCTTTGAACAAACACAACCCCACTTTCTTAAATGAGCACGGGAGCGGCTTCTGTAGGCGCCCTGACAGATCCACACACACATGCTTTGTGGCACAGCAACTCCACATGATCAATGACTCTGCCCAGTGGCCTGGGTTAATCTGATCATTTGACTTTGCTTTCCTCACTATCATCCACCACCTCCAACACACACACACACACACACACACGCATACAAATACACATACACACACACACATTTATGCACGCACACATACGTACAGACACACACATGCACACATACAAATTCGTATGCACATGCACACACAAATCGTGTTTACTTCTATACACACACATGGACATAAAAACACAAAACCATGTACTGTAAGTACCACATGCACACAGAAACATACACCATGCATGAACACATTTACACTCATACATACACACACACGCACACATGCGTACATACACACTTACAATCATGTCGTTTTTCTCTTGGTATCAACCTTGGATCTCAAATTGAAAAATCATGGATCTCCGGCATTTCCCCTTTTAGCTGAACCGTGAGCGCCTATTTTCCTTGCGCTTTTATCTGATGATCAGTCCTCTGCTATGAATTGTTTTTGCCCTTGGAGGCTCTCTCTCTCTCTCTCAGAAATCTCCCCCACCTGCCTTCTCCTGCCTCCCCTGCTGTGTATAACCCTTATATAAACCTCACTGACTCACTCTGCCTTTTTATTTTGGGTCTCAAGGATGGCTGTCTGCTCTGATGACGGCTGAAAGAGGCACATTAGCAAACAGTGCTGTCTCAGGTGTTGTTTTTGTTTTGGTTTGTGATTGACAGGTCTGTGTACCTGCACCTGAGCTTGTGCTCATCACTCCTGTTTTGTTTTGGTTTTTTCTTTGCCCCCTCCCTCAGGTGCGACTGGAGTGGCCGACTGACCTGGCGGTGAGCCCCATGGACAATTCCCTGTATGTTCTGGACAACAATGTGGTGCTCCAGATCTCCGAGAACCACCAGGTAAACAGAAACCTGTTATTGCATACAGTATCATGTCCAGGGTTCCCACGGTCATGGAAATCCTGGAAAAGTCATGGAAATTGAAAATGTAATTTTCCAGGCCTGGAAAAGTCATGGAGTTTTGTAAATTCACTGAAAGTTTTGGAAAAGTCATGGGATTTTAGCCTTTTTCCCTAACGCAACTACAGCGCTCTGTGAAGTTATCATTAGACCTTTGGAGTCGACAATAAATGCATTGACAGTATTTTGAATGTTAAACATTTCACATTTAGCCCTAAAAGTATGCTAAATTCTACACATTTAAGGTGCCGTGAAGTCATGGAAAATTCACTTTAGGTCATGAAAACGTCATGGAAAAGTTTTGAAATTTTTTCAGTGAAAAAGAGTGGGAAGTGTGCATGTCTCGTTGAGTCTCGTAGCTCATATGCAGGGACGCAGTAGTAAACAGGATACCTGGGTAAACTTCATACAAAGTGGGTAAAAATGTGTTGTACACTATGGGGTCACCACTGTGCCATGGCTAGCTACAGGGCCAAATGGTCAACTTGCCATACAGTAAGGACCCAGGTCCAAGTCTGACCTGTGGCAATTTCCTAATTCCACCCCACCCCATTTAATCTGCCATCTGCTTCCTGTCTCTCTTCACTGTCTTATCAATGAAAGACAAAACACTGTGGAGAGAACTATGAATATCCTTAATACTAGCAATCATTATTGACAAAGGAAAGTAGGTGTGTGTAAATCTGTTGTGTTGTGTCAAACTGTAAAGCACTTTGAGCTACATCTGGTAAGAATTGTGCTATATAACTAAAGATTCTTCTTCTTCTTCTTCTTCTTCTTCTTCTTCTTCTTCTTCTTCTTCTTATTATTATTATTATTATTATTATTATTATTATTATTATTGTTGTTATTAAATGTTTTGTCATTTTAAAGGTGGTACAGGTGCCACTACACAACTGCTCATACTGTACGCCCTGGCTGTACTCTTATGTTATATAGTTAGTCACTCTGTGTCATGTCACTGTTCAGGTGCGGATTGTGGCGGGTCGTCCCATGCATTGTCAGGTGCCCGGCATCGACCACTTCCTGGTGAGCAAGGTGGCCGTGCACGCCACGCTGGAGTCGGCGAACGCGCTGGCCGTCTCCCACAGCGGCGTGCTCTACATCGCCGAGTCGGACGAGAAGAAAGTGAACCGCGTGCGGCAGGTGTCGACCGGCGGCGAGATCTCGCTGGTGGCCGGGGCGCCCAGCGGCTGCGACTGCAAGAGCGACCCGAACTGCGACTGCTACTCGGGCGACGAGGGCTACGCCAAGGACGCGCGGCTGAACGCGCCCTCCTCCCTGGCCGTGTCGCCCGACGGCGAGCTGTTCATCGCCGACCTGGCCAACGTACGCATCCGCTACGTGCGGCGCAACCGGCCCTTCCTGAGCCCGCTGAACATGTACGAGGTGTCGTCGCCCATCGACGACGAGCTCTACCTGTTCGACTCCAACGGCAGCCACATCTACACGCAGAGCCTCACCACGGGCGACTACGTGTACAACCTCACCTACACCGGCGAGGGCGACCTCAGCACCGTCACCGACCTCAACAAGAACGTGGTGACCATCCGCCGGGACACCACCGGCATGCCGCTCTGGATCATGGCGCCCGACGGGCAGACCTTCTGGTTCACCATCGGCACCAACAACGCCCTGAAGAGCGTGGCAGCCCAGGGGCACGAGCTGGCCGTCATGACCTACCACGGCAGCTCCGGGCTGCTTGCCACAAAGAGCAACGAAGACGGATGGACAACTTTCTACGAGTAAGTGAAGCACATTTGTGTTTTTAGATTTCATTACATGTCATTTAGCAGACCTTCTTATCCAGAGCAGCTTACAGTGAACTAACTACGGGGAAAGATTTTAGAGAAAATCATTGGGTAACCACTGTAACATGAAATTTATTTTGATATTTTACACAACTTTATGAACATTTGTATGAATCATATATTGTTATTTTGCACCAAATCTTTTTTTAGTGCGAATGACATATCCATGGAAGCACCATATGTAACTTATCAGGTGATGCTGTTGTGCTTTCTAGAGCCCTTGATATGTAGTTGAAGACCTGCTTTCGTGTAATGGTTATGGCACTCAGCAGAGTTGATGAGGGTTAAAAGCTTGTGTTGGAACTCTGTTGTATTACTAGGAGTACTGTGACAGAGAGAGGCCCTGCACATATGTAACTTATCAGGTGATGCTGTTGTGCTTTCTAGAGCCCTTGGTATGTAGTGTTGGAACTCTGTTGTATTATTAGGAGTACTGTGACAGAGAGAGGCCCTGCACATATGTAACTTATCAGGTGATGCTGTTGTGCTTTCTAGAGCCCTTGGTATGTAGTGTTGGAACTCTGTTGTATTATTAGGAGTACTGTGACAGAGAGAGGCCCGGCACAGGCAAGCATCGCTCTCCTAAATGGCTTTTGCTGCTACTCTGGGTGTTACTACCATCATGTTACTATGGAGACAGTCCCCAAGTTCTGAGTTTTGAATGGTGTTTGATGGGTGCTCGGCCAATTCTGTATTCCAGACACGCTTGTGCGGAGTACTTGCTTTCAAAGTTAGCTCTAACGGGGACAAATATTTGCAGAGAATTTATTCTGTCTTCGCTCTCGTCGTTATTGGTTCTGGGACCTGATATGCTTCTTTCAAATATTTCTGCCATTCATTAGAAATCAGCCGTTCTCACCTGCGAAAGAGAAGTGAGGGGCTCTCAAGTGTATAATCCTGTTTGCTGTAATCGCACAAAACAGGATTAAGGAGGTTTTTTGGGGGAAACTAATTTAGCACACATTTTATCCTAGTTTAGAAGTCTTGTGTGCACATAATAAAGCCTCCTTCCACTACTTTCCGACACTCTCACCAGCACAAGAGAAATTCTTGTTATTTGTTATTTGAAAATTGGAGGATTTGTATCAGCCAAGTTGTATGATAATTAGAAAAAAAAATTGGATAATCAATACAGACAAATGGCTGCATGCTGGTAAGGAATGTAGGTTCTATCAAAAATAAACAACATTCTTTGTTAGTTTTTCACATTGTTTCACATTCTGGACTGCAATAATAGCAGAGTACCTCAACACCTTTAATTGTGCTACATTTCATTAGCCGTTCTTAACACCTTTATCGTTCTGTTTTTATCACATTTGTTTCCTTCACAAGCAAATGAGCAACTCACAAAGGCATGTGTTTTACCTCAATATGTGCAATTAAATAAAACAACATAGCAGTTGCCATTAGGATTGGATTCATGAATGATGTTTTTCCAGGCAATTAGATTTTACCAGTGCATCCCCCTTCGTCCTCTCTCTCTCCACACACACACACACACACAAACACACACACCAAAACACACACACAAATACGCCCCTTGGGAAAAGCAAAGTCTGGCATGTAATGAAATGCTTCTCTTGTCGCTCTTGCATAATTAGCTTTGAAGGTCAGCTCCTTACCCGAGGGGTCACCGCCATAATCCCCCCACCCCCCATCCCCGATTCCTTCATCAGTAGCGCGCAGCAGACAGAGCATTTATCTGTCTTCCAGCAAGGCACGTTTGCACGCGGCCAGCGGAGGCACTGCGCGTGGTGTAGACGCACCCTCGCTTTTTATCGCAGCACGCACCTGAGCTTGTTAATTACGCCCTCTTTAGCCCTGTTTAAAAGCACTAACAGATATGGAGGGAAGAAAGCAACAGTGGGCTCGGCACACCACCCTGCACACCACCACCCACCATTGCCACATGCACACAGGGCTGGCACATCTGCTTTCTCTATTGTTTCCACACAGCAAAGCGGCCCTCCTCTGTCCATGCTCAGGTCACTGGTGGGCAGATGCCCCTTCACTGCAGCCCGCCTGTAAATATCAGTGGTAAAAAACAAAGGAAAAAAGTCAACAAATTGCACACCATTAGGCTGCACTTGAACTCGCAGGCTGTTGTTCTGCTTTGTGCGTGTGTTTATTTATTTATTTATTTATTTATTTGTCTATTTGTTTATTTTGTGTAACCCTAGGTTTGTTTAGTTTGTCTTTTGTATCTAATCCAGTGATGCCAGGAAATTCAAAGACAAATGACTGTGCAAGATATTAACCGACTGCATGTAAGCATTGGTGAATTAGGCAGCCTTTGGTGGTGTGCATTTGGAAGCCAATGCAGCCAGTCTTGGATGGGCTTAAGAGTTGTTGGATGTATCTGGGCAGCTAAACGAGTGAATTGGACCGGGCCAGACACAACAGGCTGGAGCAGTTCTGCAGGAAGATACCTGACCCAGATTGCTTCCCCTGGGTTAGACCCATGGGAGTGGAATGGAGTCAGCTAAAATAATATATATATCCCAGGCAGTCAGTGATGGGGAGTGTTGGTGGAGCTCCAATCTGAGGAGAGTGATCTGTTTACGGATAGAACCTGGCTGCAGAATCCACTCTGTGTTTGCAGTCATCCCAAGTGTATGTTATTGTGAGAGAGTCTGTGTTTGTGTGTGTGTGTGTGTGTGTGTGTGTGTAGAGTGTGTGTATGTGTGTGTACAGTGTGTGTGTGTGTGCGTGCTCATGCATGCGTTAGGGTGAGTGAGTGCAGTGTACAGCTGGTCGTAGGGCCTTGATAGTGGTTAAGGGTCAAAGGGCGAAATCGTGACTCTCAGGGTGAAGCTCTTCAGGCAGGCTAGGGAGCCATCCAAGGGGAAAGCCCAGGTGCTGTGTGTGTGTGTGTGTGTGTGTGTGTGTGTGTGTGTGTGTGTGTGTGTGTGTGTGTGTGTGTGTGTGTGTGTGTGTGTGTGTGTGTGTGTGTGTGTGTGTGTGTGTGTGTGTGTGTGTGTGTGAGCAGGTGCATGTGTGTACCTGGCTAATAGGCTTCTCAGTGTGAACTGGGAGTCTCAGAGCAGACAGAAAGCTCTCTCTCCCTCTCTCTCTCTCTCCCTCTCTCTCTCTCTCTCTCTCTCCCTCTCTCTCTCTCTCTCTCTCTCTCTCTCCCTCTCTCTCTCTCTCTCTCTCTCTCTCTCTCTCTCTCTCTCTCTCTCTCTCTCTCTTTCTCTATCTCTCTGTGTCTTTCTCCTCTCTCTCTCTCTCTCTCTCTCTCTCTCTCTCTATTTCAGTTTCACCCACTCTCTCCCACCTCCCTCTCTCTTTCGCTCTCACACACTCTATCACTGATTTATTCTCTCTTTGTCTCTTCTTCACTTATTATCTCTCTTTCTCAGTCTTACACTCACTCCTCCTCCACACATTCTCTGTCTCTGTCTGTCTGTCTGTCTGTCTGTCTGTCTGTCTGTCTCTCTCTCTCTCTCTCTCTCTCTCTCTCTCTGTCTCTCTCTCTCTCTCTCTCTCTCTCTCTCTCTCTCTCTCTCTCTCTCTCTCTCTCTCTCTCTCTCCCTCTGTCCCTCTCTCGTTCTCTGCTGTGGACCCTGTAAAGAGGCTGAGGGTTATGGGTCATTGATCAGAGAGAGACACGCAACAGTGCCCAGGGAGAGGCTACAGCAAGCAGGAGATTGGAGGCTATGTTTTAGTGTGTGTGTGTGTGTGTGTGTGTCTACCACAGTACTCGGGTGGTGCAGTAGCAGCATAGAGCTCAGATGCTGCACTCAAGTTAGTTGGTGTGCTGTCTGTGAAACACTCACAGTTGCCTCTCTGGAGAGACTTCTCAGCAAGCTCATTCCTCTCATCTGCTTTTGTGTTACATCTTACCTAGTTAACTAGTTGCTGCAGGGGCAGATCACACGGTAACTCCTACTACACTTTTTGGAGCCACTATAATGTAATTTGCATATAAATAGCAATTTAACAATCGTGAGTTCATTCATTGCATCTGTACATAATGTCGAAGCCAAAAAGTGCTCAGTAACATGGTTACTAGAACTGTAATGTCATCCCTTGTAAGAGCCAATAAGGGTTAATTCATTTTTAAATAATAATTTAGTTAAAAAGAGGTAAAAAGGTTCATGAATATAATTTCATAAGAATACATAACTAAATGTGCATTGTAATAATGATATGTGTAAAAGTTAAAAACATTTTGTATTTTGAGCTTCCATAGAATGTTACGTCACTTATAACAGACTGCACGAGATGTAATTAACTCAGTTTGAATGCAGAGACGTTGAAGCGACACAGTTTTTTGACCGAGCTGTACTGAACAAAGAGTCGATGTATTATTTTATATTTTATGTTTTTTCTCTCAGTAAATCATGGAAAAATAGTACTCAACGTGCTCGCGTTTCAATTACGTGTTGTTAGACTGCATTTAAAAGCTGGAGTGCCACTACATCCCTTATAGTGAAAAGACTTGCTTACTGAAGAGGCAACTGTCCCTATGGTCTGCAATGGTCCATTTGTTGTTTTGTTAATTTATTAAGTTATTTGATAATATAATACACTATAATATAGTATAATATAATACAAACCTACTGAGTACTGGTCCTTTTTTTGCCCCTGTGGTCTGCAGTGAGTGCATTTATTATAGACTCTGTCTGTCTCTCTCTGACGCTCAGTTAATATGTCGGGGTGACACCCCTGTGAAACGAGCAGAGCCGGTGGCTTAGCATCTGTGCATCCCTGTATGGTGCTGCGTGGCCCTCTCCTCTCTCTGACTGTGCCTACCGCAGCCACAACACTCTTTACAGCAGAGCCTACCGCAGCCACAACACTCTTTACAGCAGAGTGCCTCTGATTTGGTTTATCTGGGGAGATGTTATCTCCCACCATCTGAAGCCCTCCATCTCGTTTCCCCTCTCTCCCTCCTTCACTCTCTTTTCCTCTCTCTGTCTCTGTCTCTGTCTCTGTCTCTCTCTCTCTCTCTCTCTCTCTCTCTCTCTCTCTCTGTCTCTCTCTCTCTCTCTCTCTCTCTCTCTCTCTCTCTGTCTCTCTCTGTCTCTCTCTGTCTCTCTGTCTCTCTCTCTCTCTCTCTCTCTCTCTCTCTCTCTCTCTCTCTGTCTCTCTCTCTCTGTCTCTTGTCTCTCTCTCTCTCTCTCTGTCTCACTGTCCTTCTCTCTTGTTCTCTCTACGCTTCTATTCAGACACTCTATATTTGTTTTTTAATACATTTGATATTTTTCGAAAACTGCCGAAGCCGTGAGGCCAGATTTTTTGGCAGCATTGAGACCGGTAGTTCTCCGTCTGTTTCATCTGTTTGTCTGTTATTTTGATGTTTGAGAGCTGTTTGCTGGAGGGTTTTTTTTTTTTTTTTTTGCCCGGCAGTTAAAATAGCTTGCTTGCACTCTTTCTTTCTCTCCGGCGGGGGAAGGGGGAGAGGGAATGATAGGGGTGCAGAGAGAGACTCGACATGCTTTTAGTGTTAAAGCTCTGAGTCTCGCAGGTTGACTCTTCTCAAGAGGTGATGTAAGCACAGGTTTGGGAAGGAGCTGAAGAGGCACGTCAACCACAACCCTCTCTAGCTGTCTTGACTGTGAAAAACAGGTTATTTTCTCTCCTCTTTCTCGCTCTCTCTTCACTAACTGACTGTGAGACTCTCCCTCCCTCCATCCATCCATCTCTCCCTCCCTTCCCACCCTCCCTTCCCTCTATCTCTCTTACTTTCTCTCTCTCTCTCTCTCTCTGTCTCTCTCTCTCTCTCTCTCTCTCTCTCTCTCTCTCTCTCTCTCTCTCTCTCTCTCTCTCTCTCTCTCTCTCTTTCACTCTGTTTTCCTAGCCCCCCCTCCATCACAGATGGACTCTGGCCCGGGAGCTTTTAATTAAAGAGCATGTGAGAACAGCTCCCAGCTGCCACTTCCCTGAAACCTGACACCTTCGGGGGGGCACCCCAGCCCCAGCCCCGGCCCCAGACGCCAACCGCTGTCCGCCCAATCGCACGCCCACCCGCCCGCCCATCTGCACGTCTGCCGGCCCGCTCGCTGGCTTGCTCGCTGGCTCGCTCGCTGGGCTAATCATAGGCGCTTTAAGAGGGAACAAAAAGCAGGGGGTGCTGCGTGGCAAAATGCCAAAAATAAGTGGGGAAAAAAAGATTACAATAAAAACACACAAAGAAATCACCTCCAGAAAGGGGCAGATGTCTGCCGCGCTGGAGCTGCCGCTGTGCTAATCACAGGTGGGGAGAGACGACTGAGACCAAAAAGAAAAAGAAAGAAGGAAAAAAAACAAAAAACAAATGAGACAGAAAAAGAGAAAAACATGGAGGAAGTAAAAAAGAAAGCAGATGAGTGTGAACTGCAAAGTAAAAAATGAAGAGAGGCAGAAATTGGATGAAATTATGATCAAATGTGATGCTGGCAAGGGGGGGGGGCAATGGTGGTGGTTTTGGGCAAAAGGGGAAATGGGACAGAATTCTAATGCCTTCTCTGCTCCCATAGAAACCTGGCCTCTCTGAAGACTCTTAGACTAATGGCCTATTGTGAAGTCTGAAGGCAAGGGCTGCATTACACATCTATTCCTAGGTCCCTTCCACCTCAACACCTTGGTAAGTTAGTGAAAAAGAAAAAAACTGAGTCCAAGCTGACTTATGCAGTCATTACGAAAGGAAGTGGGGGTTCGTTCCGTACCGCTCCGACTCAGTAGTGCCTTTGTGCCTGTGGTCTCACATTCATATTGTTTTATTAAATCTAACACACCGTTCAGTGAGTGCATATATTTGACCACAGCTTGCTCCCTAATGGCTTTGAATGATGCAAGTTAGGTTTTATGAAGACACCCTATTTGTTTTAAGATTTTTTTACATTTAAGATTATTTTTTATATATTATAAGACCTTGTGCTAAAGACAATTACAATAACATAACCACAGCTTTGCTATCAAATTCTATGTCTTAATTGATTTAGACTAGATTACACTGCCTTACGAAGCCAAAAGGCAGTAACTACATATTTTGTCAATTTGACTTTGCCTTGTGACTAAATGTCTTGCTTCTTCTTATTAAGAAAACACATAAAAGCATCACCGCTATTGTACGTACAGCATGTTTGACTGGGCCGGTGTGACAACGTTAAAGGCATTTCTCAGTTTCTATGTTCATGTAGTTACTGCACACTGCCTTTGTAGGGCAGCACACTTACTTCTATTGTCATTCAGTGTAGTAAGCGTAAACAAAATAAACATTTCATCTGCATGGTTCAGAGTATCACAGACGTTAACACACACATATAAATCTTAATTTCTAGCCACGCATCCCTACAAATATGACTGGGTAGCACCAGCGCTAGCAGTGTTAGCAGGCAGAAATGCACTCACCCACTGCCGACGGTGAGGAAGGACACCTGCTCCGTCTCCTTGCCGTCGTTGTACACCGCCAGGTGCCAGATGCCCGAGTCCATGTACTGGATGAAGCCCGTGTCGTGGGTGGCCAGCGGGATCAGGCCTCTCTGGGGCAGCTGCGGCTGGGGCTGGGGGCTGCTGCTGCTGGGCGGATGGGGGTCCCTCCAGGCCCTGCAACCCCCCCTGCACCAGAAGCCGCCTCCCGTCCAGGAGCTCCACAAAGTCAAACTGGAGACGGAGGGGAAGAGCGAAGCAGGGAGAGAGAGCGTTAAGGCCTGACATGAGTTACTGTGGGAGAGAGGATGGACGATGAAGTGGGGATTTGGGGTCGGTGGCGGAGGAAGGTGGGGTGGGGAAGGGACAGAGTCCTTCCACCGAGCAACGAGCCCAGCAGCCACGAATAACCAGTTGTTACCTGCCCGCTCTGAATCATTTGTTCAGGCATAAATAGCTCGCAATTACAGACACACGGAGCCTGCTGGGAAAATGGCGGCGCCCTAGGTGCCGTGGAAGTGAATTGGGTTGCTTGCTGTCAGCTTCTGACGAGCGCACACACACACACACACACACAAACACACACACATACACACAAGCATGAGCACACACGATATGCACACCGCACAAAGTTTCAGCCTGAAAATCTTCCCTTTCAACCTCTCTAAGTGATAAACATGTCAAAAAGAATTTAAAAGTAACTGTGTACCAAACAGCATCTGCGTAAGATTTGGCTTTCGCACTGCGGACGTCTCAGTGCATACCACCGAGACGAGCCTTCACTTCCATCTACGCTGCCCTGATTCATCTGCCACTCCATAAAATCACAAAAGAAAATTCATCAGGAATGCTGAGGACTCCACTGAGGGAGAGTGGCAGAGCCATTCTAAAAGGCACTCAGGCCTCACCACCCACGTTCCTTCCAAAGGCTGCTTATCCAGCAAAGGGCAACTCATGGGCTCTCAAATGTATCTATGAAAGCTGAACATTTTGTGTAGCGCTGCACAATAGCAAAATAATAATGTCTGTAGTCTGTATTGAACTTTAATGTAATAAAAAAAATGTCAAAGTCAACATTTCTTTGGGTTATTATAACATGAAGGTTATCTTCAGTGGAATCCTATGCAGGTACTTTGCTGGCCATGGTAAAGTAACTCAGACATGATATATACTGAATGAAATATTGCCTTGAATTTTCTGAGAAAAAAATGGTAATAATGAAAAAAACATACAGGACTGTACAGACATGTGACACAATCATATTGGACAAAAGCTAAATATTAAATAATTTATAAGGAGTTTGAGATTTATCATAGAAAACACACTGGTAAGGACAGGTCATGGCCAGTATGCTGTAATGACCGAAGTTATATCTAACAGAAATATTCAATAACTAAAACAAAAACAAAAAAACACTTAATGGTGCTACATGTAAGATACTGCAGTCAAATTTGAAACACTACAAAGAGTTGTTCTAGGGGCAAGGGGCAAATGACAAAATCAAAACATTACCAGAATTTCCAGACTGAAAATTAAGTTTTAAAATGCAAATACTTGCGTACTTGCACTGATAACTTGCCATATTAATATAGCACTTTTAATTAAAAAAATGAAAGCGGTAAAAAAACAACAGCATTGAGAATGATAATCATCTATTAGTACAATTGCCAATTAATTAAACAACAGCAACTATTTACTGTAAGATCACATAAGAACTTTTGGGGACAAGCAGAAACACTGTGGTATACCTGTGGGTACTACCGCACTCTGACAGATGATTAGCACCCACCTGTGTGTGAGACGGAGGGAGACCTCTCCTGCCATATATTCCTACCAAGGCATCCTTGCTAAGGGACACATTGAACTTGAGGTACATGGGGTGGTCGATGGAAGACCTGGGACCTCCAGAAGACGCCCGGTGGGATCTGCTGTGCGACCTTGCGACCCACATCGATCTCGCCCATGTCTATGAAGCTGTCATCGGGAAAGAGGCCGTCCAATTTGCCTAGGCCACAGAAAGAGAGCGGGACAATGTCAGTCACCACACCATCAGACAGACAGACAGACAGACACACACACACACACACACACACACACACACACACACACACACACACACACACACACACACACACACAAGCACACATGCAAGCACACACAACCTGGGAAAATTACTATACACACACACAAGGAGGAAGCATCAGACACCGTAGGTTGTGAGTGAGAGAAAAAGAGAAAGAAAGAGAGAGGCAGAGAGAGAGAAAGAGAGAGGCAGAGAGAGAGAAAGAGACAGGCAGAAAGAGAGAGAGAGAAAGAGAGAGAGAAAGAGAGAGAGAATGAGTGTCAAAGAGCCAGGAGAGAGACATTTCCAATATGTCCCACGGAAGATGATGGCTAGACAATCTCACTGATTTACCCATCAGTCCAGTGCCGCTACGCGAGATGGAGAGAAAGTGGCAGAAGGGAAAATGAAATGACCCCAGGTGACCCCCCAGCAATATTGAAGTCCTCCCGACAGAGATGCAGAGCTGGTCTAATGAATTCCAAGCTAAGGTGCACTTTCCCGCCGCACACTTAGCTGCGACCATATGCTCCATGATGTACCTTTCCTTATTGGGCCGCGCGGTTAATGCCAACATCTGCTCGCACGCATTAAGACTGGGGGCCAATTTCAGCTGTGATGTCGACCAAAGCAGACATCCGCAAAAACAGACCCCACAGGACACAGTGACAGCCAGTTTGGGCAGCCCCGCGCTACGGCAGATGGCGGGCTCCTCCACTCGAAAGTCACTCATTTGCAATGTGTCTCATCCGAACGGACATGACACATTCTCCCTTAGCCGTCCACCACAAACGGCTCGGCCTCTGATAACGTGTCAGCGAGTCGCTTGCCATCCATCACCCACCCGGCACATAATGTCTCATCGCGTAAGCTGATGTCAATATGCTCCACATTAGTTCGCTGGGAGACGTGCGAAATAAAAAACACACTTCTCGCTCTCCCAGGCACAAGCGTATTGCAAAATCTCGTGCAATAATTTCTGACACTCTTCTCCCCCCAACGAGCAACCGCGTGTGCTGTTTTTCAGGAATTCATTCGTCTCGAGCCACGAACGATTCAAATGATGCTCTCTTTCTTGTGACACGAGTTTCTAACACCACGTCCTGCGTGAGATCTAAAGTACATCAAACTTGACAGCACTGAAAGCGTTTAGAAAACGGCAACGCTCGCGTATGTGTGTAGAAGAAAAAAGAAAGGTGCAGCAGGTTTGGTGGATTGATCGCCAATGTTTTCACTTGACGCCACTAGTCTGTGTTGCAGAATTAGAAAGCAGCAGCTATCGATTTCCCCTTCACCTACAGCTGTCACTCAAGGCAGCGCGAGGTGCTACAGTGGGCCCAGGCCGCGTCGCTTGCTGGCTCCCTGCACCGAGTGAGCGAGCAAGGACGACTCAGGGAGGTCATCTATATGGTAATGGTGTGATCTTTAACCCTTTGTCACAGGCCTTGTGCCCATTCCAACGAATGCCTACGTCCAGGCCCCGTTTGTTTTAGTCGGCAAAGTAAAGGAAAACAAACTTCTTCGTCATCAGCATGAGCTTGTGTGTGTACGTGTATGTCTGTGGTGTCTGTGTGTGTGTGTTGATGTGTGTGTGAGGGCTGAGTTTGTGTGTGTGTGTGTGTGTGTGTGGCGTGTGTGTGTGAGTCTGAGGTTGTGTGTGTGTGTGTGTGTGTGTGTGTGTGTGTGTGTGTGTGTGTGTGTGTGTGTGTGTGTCATCCAGGGGCTGGCTAATGCTTTCTTCCTCAGCCAGAAGAAATAGCCTAGACAAGCTGATGAAAGGAATGCCAAGACTTCTCCCTTTTTCCTGTTAGTACAGAATTGCTTCTTCTTCTTCTCCTCCTCCTCCTTCTTTTTTGGTCAGAACAGAATCGCTAATCCCCTCTTCAGCCCCTTGGATACCCAATCCCTAAAGCTGTCCGATTCCCTTCCTCGAACAAATAACACTTTCCCCCACTTCCTTCACAACTTTCATTGGATTACAATGCAGATCTCGCTTGCTACCACCGAGACTGGACACAGCACGAAGCTGGCTGACAAATAATCCTGAATCCCTGCCTTGACTCACAAATCAACGCTAAGACACTGTGTTGTTTTGGCCAAGGAGGAAGAAATCTGGCCATTTTCTTGTTTGTTTTTTTTTTCATTTATTTTCCCTCTCTTCTTCTTCTCCAGCCCCAGTCCCTTTCGTGAGACATGCATGACCACTCAAGTATGAAATGCAAATTTTGGAACGACGTAACGGAACGACGGATTCAAGCCACCCAGGGGGGCCCAACAGGCTCATTTCTGCGTGATGCGATTAAAAGTTTGTATCAAAGGGGGGGGGGGTGCTGGGAGGGGGTGGGTTTGGGGGCATTGGAGTTTAAGGCCTCGCCAAAAAAACAACAGCCAACAGATTACTAGGCCGGGTCCTTACCATCGTCCTTGCCTCTTTGATCAGGCAGCTCCAGCCCCGTGTTGCCCAAGGGTGGCAGGCCTAAGTCTGTGGGCAAAGACAGGCCGCTTGTGTTGTCCTCGGGTAACTGGTACATCTGCCGCTGCATGGGCTGCAAGTGCCAGTTCAGGCCGAAGAGGGTCATGGGCTGCGGGAAGGGAAAGGGGGGAAAGATGGAGGGTGTTTGGGGGGGACAGGGAGGCAGAGAAAAGGAAAACAAAGGATTAGTTACGTCGATGCAAGAGGCACAGAGGTCAAAGCTGAAGAGACTTACAATGCAAGCCACTGCCAGCCACCGTACTGCGGCATGCAAAACAGAGAATAGACTTCAGTGAGAATCCTCAGTGAGCAACAGGGAGACTCGGCTATTACAACAACAGCAATACTCCATTCCTATCCCGACCCCCCCAAGCACTCCAATCAGGGGAAAACGAGGCACTGGGGAACTGCCAGGGAGGCCTGGTTCCACAAAACAAAAAAAGACAATAACAGATGTTTAATGGTTAATGGCACCGCGCGTTGTTGCTGACTGTGCAGAAGACTCAGGATAGGCTCACTTGTAAACACCTCGCCAGTGGTTCCCAGTCTCTCCCTCTCTCTCTTTCATATAACACACATGAGATAAAACACACACACACACACACACAAACACACACACACACACACACACACACAAAGCGAGCATGCTGTGTCATCCAGACACATTGCAGCAGCACATATACTCCCTCCCCCTCAAACACACACACACACACACACACACACACACACACACACACACACACACACACACACAGGAGCAGCCATTCTTCTCACTCACGTTACCTTGCTAATTCCCAACAAAGCAAAGGGTAGAGACAAGGAAAGCATCAAGTCAGCAGGAACCGGGGCGGCCCTCTGCTGAATGGTGGAGCCCGACCCGAAGACACACACCGATATTTCACAAGGTCAACAAAAGGAGTGCCCTCTGGACACCCCGGGATGGAGTGGAGTGGAGTGGAGTGGAGTGGGGGGACAGGACAGCTAGGGGGAGGGGCTGACTATGATAGATCACCGACGGAGAAAAGACAAGATGAGCTTAGCCAGCCAAAAGCTACTGCCGGAACTTCAACTGTCAGCAGAAAAAAACCAAAACAAAAAGACAGAATGCCAGAAGAAGGCATTACAGCTGTTCTATTTTGTGGTTGTGTTTTTCTGTGGTTTTTTGACCTGTTTTGTTTCAGTTAATTTAAAGCTCTTAATAGCAACAGCCAGACAATTAAATTATGAAGTATGAAATCAAAGGGTATTTATTAAAAAAGACCAGTAGCTCGCTG
>CM050215.1:31130467-31147967 GCA_027475355.1 Coilia nasus | reverse complement strand
CTTCATGGCCCTGATCTTAGTAGCGAGAGGTTTGTTTGCCCGGTTAATTAAAGGTTGTTATAATTATTATCACTACAGCACCTGTAATCTCAGACGACTCCCTCTGGCAAATGGAAAAGATCTCATGTGATCTTTAAGAGAGGTAAACACACTTAAAGGCTCATTCAACAACTGCAGAGCCTTTGTATAAGCAGCATGCAAGTAGTACTACTGCAACTTAGGTAAACACATAGAGTATCCACAACAAATTATCCACAGTTTCCTCTCTAGCTACAAACAACTTCTCTATATACATATGGGCTTTAGGGGTGGGATGGTTCACAGCATAGGTTTTTGAGGTTTGTTTTGTAGTTTTTGAGTCACTGTTTTCAGCTCAGTTATTATCAGGTACATTTTGGGGTTTCTTTTTGACTCCATAAATATCACACATTAGCATAAAAACAGCCAAATAACCGTTTATAGTGCTTTTAAAAATGAAATCTGATAATGTTTTGTCACGAAGGGGTATTATCCTTTTTTTCATTCACTGTTTCGTCTTTATCCTACAGCTTGCTCTGCCGAATAGCCTGCTACAGGCTGCAAAAGGGTATCGATGCAGAAAGAGTGCTTCAGGTTAGAGGAGAGGTGCGTTGAGAGGCAGGAGGCAATCTCTCGGCAGCCCTCTTCCTCCTCCCCTTTGTCATTGTCAGGCAGGAGGGGCCGAACTGAACGCAGAGGGACGCTGATGACCTCCAAAAAGGGGCGCGCGTAATGAGCACCCTGATAGCAGTGGGCCGCCGCTGGGAAAATGGCCCATTTCGGGGGCGTCCCGCCACTCTCATCCCGCCACTCTCGTCCCGCTGTCCCCGCTATCTCCAGTGTGCCATTTCGCTCAGAAAGGGGGAGACGAGATGAGCTGAGCGCACGGGAAAAAAGTCAAAACATCTGTCACGGGGTCTAATTGGGTTCATTAGACAACGCAGTCAGAGTTTCCAATTACGGACCAAGATAATTAATTGCTCTTGAAATTAAATATATTTTCTCATCAGATTTTAATTAAAAAACACGGGCCCTCGTTCCTGATTGTGAGATCTAGATCGCTGGGTGAGACGACATCCTCCCCACCCCACCCCCCATCCCCCTTTCTCTCTCTCAGTCTCTGTCTCTCTCTGAGTCTCTCTCTCGTTCCCTCTCTTGACGTGTTTACTCCAGGTGCCATGGGGAGATGGTCTGATTTCTTTTTTGGGGGGAGGTAATTACATGAAGTGATTAAGCCACGTCGCCCTAGTAGGCTATCAGTCTCCCCCGGCGAGGTCAAACATGGTGGGGGTATTTAGAGCGAAACTAGACCACGAGCAGCCCCAGTGCATTGATTGCAACCCAGGTTTAAGCACAGTTATGGGTTACATCGCCTTCATCATCTTACAGAAGCTTCTGTGCACATCTGTGCTCCAAGTTTAGGCAAAGTTACGGGTAAGACTGCACTTACAATCTTATTGCAGCACAGTTATGGGTTACCTCTAGCCTTCACTTCATGCAAAGATTCTGGCTGCTCTCCATTGGCATACATTTACTAGGGATGGGAATTGATAAGATTTTTACAATTCCGATTCCATTTTTGATTCTGCTTAACGATTTGGTTCTTTATCAATTGTCTTATTGATTCTCATTTGGAAAAAAAGGAGAACAAACAGGTCGAGTAGCATCAACTTTGTTTAGTTCAGAAGTAACACAACCTTACTTTCCCAACAGTGAGGTCAAAAGAGGCCCACAGCCTAGATAATAATAACAATAAAATAAATATTCTTCTGTAGAAAATAATAAATACAAAATAAAACAGCTTGGTTGCCATGTTTCCTGCTGACTGCACGTCGCTACGCATGTTGAGCAACTTGCGTAAGATATGTGACGTTAGTCATGCCTGCTGGAATCGATAAGGGAATCGTTTGCAAAACTAGCAAACAATTCCAAGGAATTGAAACACAGGGAACTGATTCTCAACAAGAATCTGTTTTCGATTCCCATCTCTAACATTTACTTCCTGGTGGGTGGATACTTTGTGCAAATTTTAAAACTATTAGGCCTGCCTTCAACCAATCACACCTGACTTCAACCAATCACACCTGCCTTCAACCAATCACACCTGACTGAAAACCAAGAACATTGGTCATGCAATAATAACGCAAGCCAGAGCTTTAATAGAGCAGAGACTGTTGGAATTTTGTAGTGAAATTGCTGCTATTGCTGGCTGGTTGTGGACTACAACTCCAGCTTCAAAAACCCATCCCATCACTGTTAAGCCTGAGGGGAAGAGATGCATATTTGTAATGCAGCTACAATTCGTATTTATTCCAGCAGTCTTGTGGAAGGCCTGCTACAGCCATTTATCTTTCTGATAGAGAGCACAGCGAAAAGACCTGCCAGCATCTTCTAGAAATCAGTGCAAATAAATGACAAGTCTCCCTCCTTCCGGGTTTTTACTTTGGCTCCACAGAAGCACAGGGGTAAATTTAATGTTGTACGCATTTACGTATATTCTAAACTGGCACATTATGTTGGGAACTGCACTGGCAAATACATATGGCGATAAGTTCATTACACATGGTAGACCCACAGTGATGCGAGGCTAATCTGATTTTCAGGTAATACTTTTACATTCCAAATGATCCCCACACCATATGCACACCATAACTTAACAGGGTTTCAGACTGTAATCATGTCCAGAGCAGAGTGTGATCTCAGGAGTAAGATCTCTGGATATTCTGGCCAACAACAAAATCCATATCACTCATTTTCCTGGGAATTTACCACTGGCTTTTGGTTAACGTAATGAACCAATTACCAAACATGGAACATAACACAGAAATAAGTAACCATACATATGTCTTTCAATCTTCTCCTCCAGCATACATTTTCTGAAAGCCTTTACGTATGGATAAGACTAATGCTTAAACCAGTTCCATCTGTAACAGATGGACAGGTCCATTCTTGGAGTCGTTCAGCACCGATGGAATGACCTCATTCGACCACCTTCATGCATAAGTCACACCTCCATACGCATGAAATCATATATTCACATTTCAATTAGAAACCCCGTCACGGACCTGACCCTCACCAAATGACACGGGGGGACAGAATCCAGCCAGTGAATGAGAGAAAAAGATAGCTGAGATGAAGAGGTATAATGGAAAGGGAAGAGAGACAGACATACATTAAAAATGCAAAAAAATTGAGAGCAGACGGTAGAGAATGAAAGACAGACAGTGAGAGGGGTAAAGGGGAGGTGGAGAATGAAAGACAGAGACAGTGAGAGGGGTAAAGGGGAGGTGGAGCGAGAGAGATAGCGAAAGAGTAAGAGAGAAAGTTAAAATGAGAGATATCAGAAAGAAAGAATCAGAGAGAGAGAGAGAGAGAGAGAGAGAGAGATAAAACAGGAACGAGAGAGTGAGAGAAAGGAAAAGAAACAGGGAAACACAAAGAGGGAGAGATGAAATGAAAGAGAGAGAAAGCAATAAAGGAAGCGACACGGCCAGCCAAAAGCAAATTTCCCAAGGTAACTGACCGATGAAGTAGGCCAGCAGAAAGACCAGGGTGACGGAGATGAGGATGGCACTGAGGGCGGCGCATTTCCAGTTGCAGTGCTTGTAGGGCTTCTTCAGGCTGAAGGCCGGCCGAGAGAAGGTGTTGCGGGGCAGGGGCCGCGGCGGGGGCGAGTACACCGTGCTGGAGGTCAGCGGGTAGCCGGGCGACGTCGTGCAGTACATGGGCGACGTCCCGCCGGGCTTGAACAGAAAGTGCCTGCAGACGAGAGGTGAGAGAGAGAGAGAGAGAGAGATAGAAAAACACAGAACCCAAGGCTTCCTCCGAGCTCTTGCTTTTTTTAATTTATGTTTGTTGGTTGTGTAGTGTATGTGTATGTGTGTGCTTGTGTGTGTGTGTGTGTGTGTATGTGTGCAGGTGTGTGTGTGTTTGTGTGTATGTCTTTGCTTGTGAGTGTGAGAGGATTGTGTCTTCTTTCTCATTTGTAATACAGAGTGCACAGCCCCATGCACTGTACAGTAATGCTGGCTCTAAGCACTTTTTTTGAAGGGCACAAGAAGGAAGAAAGAAATCTGTTGCCATAGACACCCCTTTCTGCTGGCTAACTGAAAACACTCCAGCGGGGTGGGTTGGCACTATCACAACCGTGAATCGATATCAGATTTAATTTACAGCACGAGTGACCACAGCGGATCCCTGTTAATTTGTGTCTGTGCTGTTAGTCATATGGGGAGTGAGGAAAGCTAGATATTTATAGAAATTGGTGTGTCAAGAGGGGTACATATTCACCCTTGAAGGGTTAGGCAGGCCTCAAAAATGATTCTATATATTCTTTTAAATTGACCTGCTGGACTTTAAAGAACATTGCCCATGACGTTCTTTTCACGTGTGCGAGATCTCTTTCAGCTGTTTTTTTTTATATTAGGAAGAGCTTTTAAAAAAAACATGTTTTTCTGTCACCTCTGGAGCAGTGACGTTACCTTGAGGGTAAGATAGCACAGACACCCTGATTGCCACATAAATCGGTGTCACAGCGGGTGCTAATTAAGACAGCATTTCTGTACAGATGGGGGTGTGGACAGCCAGAGAGGAGTGGAGTAAGGAAGGTAACGAGATGAACAGCAGAAGACCATGAATGTCAGTGGTGGTGAGCTGGTAAGTGCTACAGGCGAAACTAAGAGCTAAACCAAGATTTGAGACACGTAGAACGGGACAGGGAGTAGGAAGCCGGGCATGCAGCATGGCAAAGCAGAGCTTGAGTGGGTATGCACAACAAGCGGGCAGGGTGGCCTTTTTTTGGCATGGGGGGGCTGTGGGGGTGGGAGGGTGGCGTGGAGCGGGCGTGAGACATACCCGTCACCGTAAGCGCCGTCTCGGCGCGCCGTCGCTAGAATGTCCATCTCAATCAAGTTGTCCTGCAAAGTCTCAAGGAATGTCTGCTTTGCAATGTTTCTACATACAGATGGAGAGATGGAGAGATGGAGATGGGAGCGTTGAGTGAGTCATGCTTGTGAAGGGAAGGGAAGGGAAGGGGGGGGCAGAGATGTAGACACCATCCGAAATAAAACCCCCACTTCTTCCACCAGAGAAGGAGAGATGACAAACACCACAAAACATACCACGTACACACAAAACACACCCAAACACACACACACACACGGCAACAGAACTGAAGAGATACATAATTTGGGTGACGGCACCCAAAAGAAAAAGGCAGAGAGAGAGAGAGAGAAAGAAAGGAAGGAAAAAAGCCCTTATAGAGACTAGAGTTCAGTGACAAAATGGAGGAAACCTCCTCTTGTACTGCTTGCCCGCACTGGTCAGTCTCCCTACCTGGTACTGTAAGAGCCCTGCCCATCTCTGCATGCGTCTTGCTCTTCTCTGATAAACATTAGAGTATTCTGGCTCCTTCAGGGGTCATGGTTGGACAAAAACAATGAGGTTGGTTGTTTTTTACTTACACAGTTCAGTTTAGTTCAGTTTTTGGCAAGTGCAAGAGAACACAGCAACATACTACAAGCACTCGCACTTGTAGAAACATGACAGTTAAGATTAAAAAATATATATATATATATTTTTTTTCCCCCCCTTAACCGATAAAATCCCCCAAACGCTGCAGTAGAGTGTACAGTACATGAATCCTGCTTTATGGTTTCTGCTTGTGATGGAAGTCATAAATAACCCCAAGCATATTGCAGCCTATAAATATTCAGGGGCATGTCTCCCCAGACAAACTTTTGCATGCCATTTTGTGCATGAGGTTTAATAGCCTGATTCAGTCCCTGTACACCCCACCAACCCCTTCCTCTCTACCCCCTAGATTCCAGCTCCCCCAGGGAAGACCAACATGTAAATGCAGTGTGAGAGACATTGGGGAACACGGACCATCGTCTTTGCAAACACACAGGCTAAACATGGTGAATTCAACAAGAGAAAAGTCTTCTGCTCCCTTTACACGCTGTTTCGAAATATAAAAAAGGCTGCTGTGGAGAAACAGCATGTTGTCTGATGGACACGGACACGCAACCGTGAAATGGTTGTTCGGCAGGCAGGGGCTGGTATTAAAACTTTCAAAACAACCAGCGAGATGTAGTGCAGCATTGTGCCTAAGAGTCATGGAGACTAGCAGACATGTATGAGGACTGCGGCAGGCAAGGGATAGCCGCCTCTCTGCTGGTGCTGTTGCTTTGAGAGGGCCCACCCTCCCGGAGATTAGCCGCTTCGTCCCACTCGGCGGGCTGCTCGACAAGGAGGAAAGGGCCATTATAAGGCTATTAACTGCCCAAATGACAGGCCAGGTGTCAGCGCCCTGGTGGAAATTCCAAATGGCTCCAATTTTGTCAGAAGAATTGAAATAATAGATGTGCTTTTCTCTCTTCTGCTTTTTTTATTTTTGGTGGGAAGCGGGCGGACAGGGCTGATTTATACGGGTTCGATTTGGCCTCCTCTCTCCAGCCTGCTTTAAATTCTCTCCACACCTCCATCTGTTTTGCACCTCCGCTGGGAATACCTGGGGGAGATTAACTTCGAAGGGGGGGGGGGGGGGGGGTTTGCGCAATATTTAATCAGTCATTATGCCACTGTGCAATCCTCCACAAACTGAAATTAACATTCATTTTCCCGTTGAATGGGCCGCCACACAATACTGGTCACGCTGAGGAACCAGGCAGCAGACTGACTGTCTCGACAGCCTGCCAAGCTACCAGCAAACCTCCCTTGTCAGGTTAGTCCTAAAACAAACAACATCCAATGGGCTCCCTCCATCCTTCAAAAGTAACTTTCACAAGTCACATTTTTAGTTTTTTTTTGTGTCAATATCTATTGTAGCGTACACGATAAGACGTGTGTTGATACAACATAAATTCTGTGAGACAAGCTGTCTAATCTGACGTCCAAGCTGTCTAATATGAACCTTAGAATCTAAAACCTCTCAGAGAGAACGCTGTTCTCTGTGGCAAAATGTCAGCAATCTGCGTATTAGTGTAGCTGTAGCCGTCTTTCCCCGCGGGCTTGACAGTGCTGATTTCCCTGAGCAAGATGAAGCGCGATGCGTCACAGCCCTACGGCAAGAACAACACTTGACTGATACCCTTCACACAAGGGCCTCGGACTGCAAGGCGGACCGGCAAATTGAACAGCTTGGATTGACGGGGAATAAATAAAGCCTCCGAAAAAAAGGCCTTGGGGGGCAAGAGGGAGGAGGGCGAGGAGGAAGAGGAGGAGGTGAACGAGGTGGAGGAGGAAGATGAGAGGCAGGGGGAGAAGAAGAGGTAGTGTGGGCTGGCCCTTTAAAGTGTGTGAGCTGAGCACGGCTCTGTAGTGCCGATCCGACTGCAGTCTCTCAGGAACAAAAAACGAAATCTAACCCCTGAGGCCACCCACGTTGTCAAAATCGCGGGCTCTCCAGATGAGCCTGAAAACAATCCTTCCCTCTCGCTCTGCGGCGGTTCGTGTTCCAAAGCGCACGTTGACCGGTGCGTCTGTCGAGCCGTCCTCTGCACTTATCCTTTGCAGGCAAAACGAGCTAAACAGCTCAGGCACTGGGGAGCTGTCACAGACAGGTTTACACTGAGCAGATCAGCTCTGGGCCCCAGGAGAAACTTAACTCCAGTACTTTTGCCCTCAGTAAGTACTTTCTCACCACCCTCTGCACTGCAAGGCAACAAAACCAAACGCCTTCTTGCCACTTATGTAGCATCGGATGCCAAGGTGAAATGCGGCATGCTATCTGATCTGACAACACGAACACATATCTGGCACAAAATTAGATTTTTAAAAAGAGAAAGCCAAAATGAAATCTAGCCAAATGAAAAAAAGAGTTCCACACAACCAACAATCATGAAGGGGGTAGAAATGGGAGGAACGTCTGTGGACGTCTGAGGAAGCCCGAAACGTCACACGATATTTAATAAAAATAAACACTTGGGAGCATAAATCTGGTTGAGCGGACTTCTTTTTCCTTTCCACTTTAGGGGGAGAAACGGGCTCACCTCGTCTCCAGGGGAATGTTGCTGTTGAGCAGCCAGTTGTCCTGGGTGCTGCCGGAGTCCTGGACGCTGGGGGGGCCCTCGGGGGGTGCGGAGCTGTCGGTGGGCGCAGGGCTGGGGTTGCTGCGCGGCGTGTAGTTGTCCCGGTTCAGGGAGTTGGCGGAGGCGCCATGGTGCTGCTGGCTGCTGGGCGAGTGGGAGTGAGACAGCGGCACGGGCGGCGTCCGCAGGCGCGAGTGGTTCTGGAACGTTCCGTCTGAGGAGACAGAGGGAGAGAAAATGTTGACAAAATGTTGAAAGAACGTTGAAAACATGCTGAAAGCCTAAAACATGAGGCATTTAAAGGTAATGACATTGTCTATGAAAGTTGTCACTCGTCCAGGTCATAGTAGTCATAAGTGCTAAGTTGCAGGCAAATGTTCAGTCCAGTTGCTTAAAACTTAGCAGTAAATGTGACTAAAACATGACATGAAATACAACATAGTCCATTAGCCAACTGAAGAAGGCAAGGACATTTTGAGATTTTGTGTAAACCCTCAGCATTTCTCAGAGAATTTAACATTGACAGTTAACATTAACAACTGACATTAACATTGACAATAACTGATGTGAGGTTTTCTGACATGCAGGGCATTTGTCTGGGATAGCTTCTGCATGCATTAAGTCTGAGAGAAGCCACAATAGGGACTGAGTCATGCTAATTGTGTGTGTGTGTGTGTGTGTGTGTGTGTGTGTGTGTGTGTGTGTGTGTGTGTGTGTGTGTGTGTGTGTGTGTGTGTGTGTGTGTGTGTGTGTGTGTGTGTGTTCGCGCGTGTGTGTGTGTGTGTTTGTGTGTGTGTTTGTGTGTGTGTGTATGTGTTTGTGTGAGTCTGTCTGTATGTGTCTGCCTCTCTTTTAGTGCGTGGCTTCTCTTTTGTTTCATGGCCTTGATGGAATCAAGTAGATTAGCTATGAACGCATTAGCACTCTAACTGGAAACGCCTCATGCTGGCTTCAAAACAAACACTCAGACCGACGTCTACTGCAATTTGTATCCTATCGCTCTCTGCTATAAATTCTACAAGCACGCCTGTAACTACACAGCAACAGTGGGAGGGAGCAGAAGAACTGCATGAAGGAGGGAAAGAGAGAGAGAGGGAGAGAGAGAGAGTGTGTGTGTGTGTGTGTGTGTGTGTGTGTGTGAGAGAGAGAGAGAGAGAGAGAGAGAGAGAGAGAGAGAGAGAGAGAGAGAGAGAGAGAGAGAGAGAGAGAGAGAGGAAAAAAGAGGGGAAGACAAAAGAAAATGCGACAGGGACAGTCAGTGTTCCCACATGAGTGAGAACAGACAGACAGACAGACAGACAGACAGACAGACAGACAGACAGACAGACAGACAGACAGACAGATAGATAGATAGATAGATAGATAGATAGATAGATAGATAGATAGATAGATAGATAGATAGATAGATAGATAGATAGATAGATAGAGAAAACGAGAGATAGAGAGAGGCAGTGAGAGAGGGAGACAATGAGAGAAACAGGAAGAGAGAGAAAGAAAGAGGCAGTGAGAGAGAGAGGCAGACGGAGAAAGAAAGACAGGGACAGTAAGAGCACTATGCAGAGATACTCTGCTCCTCGGCCCCTGCCCTAGTCTGTCAGCACTCAGCTGAATGCTGCTTTCTGTGCCTCTCGGTGACAAAAGGCAAAAGGGGAAAAATCCCTGAATGGGATGTGTCACTGCTGGCAGGTATATTCTCACAAACAGCAGTAGCTATCTGCCCTGCTGACAATCTGTCATTATCAGCCATTCAGAATTACTGCAGTCAGCCTGCTTTGAAATTCACTCCCCGAGATCAAGCGCTGTTGCAGCGCGTTGACACAAGACCGCTTTTCTGCCGAGCGAATTTCTTCATCGTCTCTGCACCAGTCCCTCTCTCTTCTTGTGTTTTTAGTCTTCAGCTGTCACTTTGTGTCACGGGACTTTGCAGACATCAGACACCAGATATGAAGTATCAGATTGTACCCCAGTGGTCCTGGCACACGAATCTGATACTCCCGGCTTAGCGGCTGAGATAAAGAGCCAGTGTACTCGCTCCTTCCACATCCATTAATTTCCATATCTGCTCACCCATTAATCAATCAGTAAGCGTCCTGCCCAAGCACCATGAGTAGACAAAATGGCTCCCATTTTATGTACCTATGCATCCACACATGCACACACACACACACACCAACACACACACACACACACACCCACACAATACACTTTTTTTCACGTACACACACACACACACACACACACAAATGCACTTTATTTCACAGGTAGCTATAAAAAAATTGGCTATTTACAGAGCAGTGTGCTCGCACTCTCTCATTCCACGCACACTTCTGAGCAGCTCTGGGGGCATTACAATTGCAGCAGAGGCTATTGCCTTCCCTCAATGCGATGGCAGACCTCAATCACAATACAAGTTTGTTTTTGTTGTTTTTTTTTCCCCTCCCTCTCCTACCTTCTCGTTTCTCCAAATCAAGAGTCAACAACAAAGCGAGACAGCACAACAAAGCACAAAGCACAACAGCAAACCCTGTTAGGACAAAGTCAAATCGAATAAGACCTTCATCACTGAGCAGTGATATAAAAATGACAGCCTGTTCAAAGTAATGCTGCTGTTGCTTCTCCAAAGGCACTGTATATATAGGTATGGTGAGCATGGCGACAGCATATTTGGTAACTACAACGACACAATGTCCCATAGGTAGGAACTGGTGGATATATAGCACAGCAACAAACAGTTGGTAAGAAAATGCCTCACCTCATATGTCCTTCTACACTTTCTCAAGAAACGTATAGTACATCCAGTCACCGATGGGAAATACTCAGTGCCTCTAGGAAATCTAGGTTTCTCTTTACTGGCTAATACTGAATGCTAATTCTCACCTACAGACACAACCTGGAGTTAGCTATATTAGCTAACAGACTACAGACTGTAGTCACTCATCATAGGTTGTGCTGCTGCACTGCATTTGGGTTGGGTTGGGTTTTTTTTTTTTATTTATTCCCTTTCATTCCGGGTGCCAGCGACGGATTATTTGTCAGACCCCAGTGACAGATGGTTCGGAGCGAGAGAGGCTTTTGCTGACAACTCTTCCCTCATGATTACTCTGAGGTCCAAAACTGAACTGAACTGCAATGAAGTAAACAACCATGATGTCCATGAGTGAGTGGGTGACTGAGAGAGGGAGGGAGGGATATATTTTCAGCCCGGTTTTTTCCTTTTGGCAAACATAACCATGAACCGTCCCTGCCCACACTGGCCATTTATCAATTAAACATTCATAAAGACATGAAAGAAAACAAGTTTTTCTGATCCTTGGACTGTGTCACAACAGGCTTACAAATATTGTTCTATTTCAATATCTAAATATTCTAAATATTATGTAGTTTTTCACATGCAATGTAGGGTGATTTGAAAGAGTTTGAGTCTACTGAGAGTTTGAGTCTTTCACAATAGTTCACATAATCCTCACTACTCATTGTAGCTTCATCAGTTATTAATGATAATGAGTGTGTTGCTTAGTGCACCCCCCCCCCCCCCCTTTTGAGGCTGGTTTTCAGCACATGTCCGCACTCCAGCTTGGCCTCCTGTTCTGCTGTGGCAACAGAAGCAACAACAGAAACAACTGCAAAAACGCTGATGCAGGGTCCAGGGTCCAGGGGCAAGGGCTTTGTCTTTATTGAAAAGCACACAGGAGAAGGAGGGAGGGAGGCAGAAGAGGAGAAAGAGGAAGAGGAAGAGGAAGAGGAGGAGGAGGAGGAAGAGGAGGAGACACTACAGAGTCCTTGAGACAATAATTCTGGCCTCCCCGTCAACGGAACAGTAGCAATGATTCAGCAGGAGTGATTCACCATAATCAAAACAAAGGCAGAAGATGGCCGATCAATCTGGTTCATGCGCAATCCTTTAGACGTGGGCAAGGAAGAATACTGTGCAGTCATAAGAGAGGAGGATGGGTGTGGCGTGGAGATATAAAATCCGATACACACCAGTTGTTTTCAAAGAATGGGGCTTCCGTAAGGAGATATCGTTGGAGGCTAAACAATGTTGAACCAATTTTTTGAAACAGGCTTGTTAGATGTCCCCTATTATGCACCGTTTTACCGAAAGCTGTTCAGAGTTGCTTCCAGAAACGTCGATGGAATCACTGGCACGGGTCTAATTCCACAGCAATAATTCAATACAAAAAGTCTAAACATTTTATTCCTCTTGTTTACGTGCGTCTATCTTTCAGAAACCGCCCTCCCTCGTATCCAGTGGCTTTGGCCAGCGTATTAAAGACGGCCTCCTCTTCAGCTCGATAGTTGAAGGCGTCAATCGCCCATTAGGGTTGTCTGAAGGCAATCTCAGAGGAAAATCGGGTTCCCCTTGGCCGTCTTAGTTAACTGATGGGAGATACCGATCCATCAAACTCTAACACAAAATTGATTCATATCCATGAATAATTGAACAGAAAGAACAGGGATTGGTAAAGAAGCTGCCATATTGCCATATATATATTTTTTTAACAGATTTCTAAAGCTAAAGGAGAATGCACAGATTAGTAGTGTCCGTGTGTGTCTACCTCTCATATTCCCAATGCAGCCCACTGTTGCTAAAGATGAGCATGTTTGCCTATGATGCCATGAACATGGCGGCAGTTTGCAGGGGTAGATAAATATCAGCCTGGTACACCATGCTCATGCAGACAGACAGAGTGTCCTGGACAGCTCATCAAAGCATCCAGGGGTGAGTAGCTCGATATGGAATTAATCAAAAGCCATACAGCAGGCAGAGAGATCATTAAAAAAATGTTGCCCACTGCCACCCCCTCCACACACACACCACCACCACCACTAGCCCACCACCCCCCTGCCCTGTCTCTCCGGGGGGCTAAAAATAGAGCTGTCTACACACACACACACACACACATCTCATGTCTGAGTAGCATTTGTCTGTGTGAACACACACAAAAACCTCTATGGAGACACTCTCCCAGCTTTGTCTGTCTGCTGTACAGCTTGAGGTGTTTTTGCCAGCCATTCTAAAGGACCTGAGGTAACACTGAAAAAAGACATAATAAATAAATATATAAATAAATAAATAAAACTTGTGGGACTGCGAGCTGTCTTCACAAGATTCATTTGAGAGTTCACACACCAAACCACAGCTAAGGCTCACAGCGATTGGCTTAGCAGTGGGGACACTGCTACTGCTTCTGCCGCCGCCACGGCAACAAGACAGCGGCAACAAGAGCCTTGTTAAAATGAAAGACCCTTCAGTCTGTCTTATTGTGCCACCTAGGATTAAAAGAAGTCGGTCAAATAAAAGCCAGTAGATCGGTGGTTGAACTGTACTTTGTCTGACATATTGTCTCTAAAGGGATACAATCACAGAAATGGTTCGAAATTTACCAGTAGATACAATCAGACAAGTGCAATATTGTTTTTGTCCCCTCTTTCTCCTCAGAAAGACTTTCCTGATACCAGCTTTTCAGTGTAAAGAGTAGGTGCGAACATCAAGCTGCTCTCTCAAAATGACAGTGTGTTGTGAAATGTGAAGGCCACATTTTTCAAAAGTTATTTCCATGGTAACCTTTACAGGTACATATCCTTATAAGACAGCCTGTGTAGGTAGCACAACGGCAGTGTTGCAACACTCCAGTGGGAGCTGTGCACTTTGTGTGACCGGAGTAAAAGCACTGATCACCCGATTCGTACATCAGCCCCCCACCCTGCAGGAAGGCAGCCCGGGGTGGAACAAGAGGAGAGACTGGCTACACAGACACTAACTGAGACCCACAACTCGCGGATCTGAAGATCCGTACAGCGGGATGAAAAATAGCACCACGTGCAGCTCATTAAGTTGTTCCGCGGGCAGGAAAACTCTCATCTCTCAGATGTCTCGAGCCGTGGATCACACTCAGACATGACCTCCTTTCAACCACACCCCCCCCTCCCCACACACACACACACACACCTCCACCCTCTCATTCCAACAGGGAGCGTGATTAGGCAGATCCACTGGAGCCTGACTTATCTGAATACAGAGGGGGACCGAATACGATGGCAGCAGAGTCCCCGATCCCCGAGTTGTTTGCCTTATTTTAATTTATTCCGTTTTTTTTTTCCCACCTCGCCAAGACTTCTTTAACCCGCAAATCTCCATTCTTGCTTGGTCAGCTGCAAAGGTGGGGGTGCTATTCTTGCCCTTTCACCACAGATCCATACTGCATTAGTAGCCACTGGTGGCCCAGGCCACATGCTGATATCTATTAAAAGATGATAAGACTAAGGGGGGTGGGGGTGTTGAAGTAAGTGGGCTCTAGTGTGTGAGTGAGTGTGTGTGTGTGTGTTTGTGTGGGGTGGGGGTTTAAGTTCTGTGGCTCAGCGGGGTGTCTGCTCACTCTTGCATCATGGAATGGGATGGGATGAGATGGGGGTGAGGGGGTTGGGATGGGGTGGGGGGGTGGATGGGGGTGGGGGGTTGGGGTGGGGGGGTGAGGGGGTTGGGATGGGGGTGGATGGGGTGGGTGGGTTGGGGGGGGGGTGCATTGCCTGGGAGAAAGCTGGAGGCCACGGTGGAACACATGGTCCACAAAAGAGGCCGCAGGCTTCAGCGAGCACACTCAGCATCCACATGGGAACAGACAGGGAGAGAAGGGGTACGCCTGGGTGGTGTGTGTGTGCATGTGTATGTGTGTGTGTGTGTGTGTGTGTGTGTGTGTGTGTTTGTGTGAGGGGGTTTGGCTTGTGTAATGGGGGCTCCTCTTTTGAAAATAGAGTGGAAGGGAAGCAAACAAACATCATGTTTGAGGCATCCCTGGAAGTACCGAAGGACTGGGTAAAAAAACAGAGATACAGCTGAAAGCTTTAAGGGGCAAAAATAGCAAAGCATATCACTGTTAGGGCATTGCCATCACTGCTTTCTTTAAGGTTGGAAAATATATTGAGTGCCAATTAATTAGGAGGAGCTCAGAGCTCCCTCTGGTGAAGCAGGAGTCTGCGCATTCAGCCTTATTTGATGCCAGCAGTGTAAAACAAAGCCCTTATTTACGGAACGCAGAGCTTTAAAAAAAAAAACAGTCCTGCTACACCTCCAGTGTGTGTCTGAGTCATAGAAGTTAGACTTCTGCACAAACTTTCTGTTTTATACCTTTATACCTACAGAGAGAAACGGACCAAAGTATTTTGGCTCCAAAGCCTGACAGAATTAAATTGGGCTGCTACTTTTTTCCCCCATGTTATTTGATCTGCTGACCTAATGGCCACACCATTATGTTGAAACAGAGTAAAATATTTCACAGTGATGGGTGACACTTATTGATTAAAGCAACTTGAGAGAAAGTTGCGCCACCGCACTATTTTCAAACGCAGCATATTTAAAAGCAGGCATAATGCAAATACTAAACATTGTTTTGTTACTGTTTTGCTGCTGCCTTCTGATGTCAAAAATACATAAATTCGTCTTCAATGACTTTGCTGAGCCATGTAATCCTCCGCATGCTGTATTTAAAACTTGTAAGTGATTTGGATATTAAATCAAACCAACATATTTTTAAGACTGCCTCTGATCCTGGCCCTGTCTCCAAAGTTGATTCTTCAGCTGCTTTCAGAAGTGTGGCATGCAGTGTTTACCGCCTAGCTGGCTTTGCTAAGTTTTTTCACTCTCTCTCTCTCTCTCTCTCTCTCTCTCTCTCTCTCTCTCTCTCTCTCTCTCTCTCTCTCTCTCTCTCTCTCTCTCTCTCTCTCTCTCTCACTGTTGCACATCCACAAACCATCAAGCCATCAGCAGAAAATCCCCATCCTGTTCCTCTGTTCAGAAGCATTCTCCTCATTTCCTTCCCCTCCTGTCTTTGTGCGTTTCTTCTCCACACCTCTCTCTCTGTCTCTAACTGTGTCTGTGTCTCCTTCCATCCTCCATGTTTCGTTCTCCCTCTCCCCCTCTCTCCCCTTCTCTGCCAGGCTCTATCCCTCTCCCTCTTGCTGCATTTTGTCACATCAAGAATGTTCTGGCGCAGAGTAAGAGAGCAGAGGAGAACCCTGTCACAACACCGTCACAAAGCCTTAATGTACTCATTTAATTTCCTGACACGGTGAGAACGGAGAGCAGATCCGGCATGTGTGGGGAAACTTGACAGGTAATTGCCCAAACCACAGAGTCCCACTGGGGACTGCTCCAGTAAGAAAACGCTAGTGACGCTCTTGCAAAGTACAGACACAGAGGAGCCTGTCCAGCACATACACTATTACACAACAACAGAATGCACAGGAAAACACACACACACACACACACACACACACACACACACACACACACACACACACACACACACACACACACACACACAAAACAAAATAAAACAAATGGAGATATGCAGACAGTTAATTACTCCGTTTAACCACTCTGATGTGCTATTGAGCTCCGGTGGCAAGGCAGAAGGCTGGATATGAACATTAACAAACATAGCTGTTCAAGTCTTGACACAGATATACACAAACAAATCTGATGCTGCCAAAAATTATTACCTGTGTGGTAAAGTTAAGGCCAATTTTACAGCAGAAACATTTTTTAGCTGAAGGATCAGAGTACGGAAATATTAATTACTGTACTTCATCACTCCTGAGCTATAGTGAGTCTGGGGGGGGTGGGGATGGGGGGGGGGTAGTCATTAAAATCAATCATTGGCACTCCTGAGCGCCTCTTCCACATAATTTTATCACTTGAGGAGGGAAAGAGGAGACAGAAAGGAAGCCATCACTAGTGGAGGGAGGGAGAGACTCCCAACACTGAACTTCAACTGGAGTGGGGTGGGGTTGCGTGAGGGGGCAGGGGTATTCTAATAGGCAGTGGCTACGGGTCCGGAATTTGGTACCAGTAGATGTAAGGATATTGGTCCGGAACCTATTCTCCGGAGCCTTATTGGTCCATATTCTTCTGGACCAATACATGTAAAGTTATAGGTCTGGAACATGAAATCTGTACCATACTCAGGCAGGGTACCCACAGATTTATCAGATAAAACCCAAACCCCAAACCCCAAACCTAACCCTAACCCTAACCCTAACCTTAACCCTAGATTCTGTTCATTTGAATTTCCGCACCAATAATGCCAGTTCTAGGGGCACGGAAGCAGCCGGAACCAGTAGCAACTTCGGTTCTATAATAACCATATGTTCTGCTGCACTAGAAACAATTGCAGTTGCTCGACTCTGAAAAGTAACTAGGGAGGACTGCTGATCTGAAGCAGCACTGGCTGCTTTAAAGGAAATAAAGAGCAACTTTTCATATATTCTCACTGTAATTTGACTCTTGCTCTGTCAATGCTTTACAAACATCGGTGACTTTTAGAAACAAAGAAAAACAAAAAAGTGTGAATCTTTCAGAGAGAGAGAGAGAGAGAGAGAGAGAGAGAGAGAGAGAGAGAGAGAGAGAGAGAGAGAGAGAGCATAATTTGCATAATTTCTTCTCTGTTTAC
>CM050215.1:31087967-31125467 GCA_027475355.1 Coilia nasus | reverse complement strand
AAAGTAATCAAAGTCAGAGTACGGGGGTGTAAAAATGCGTTGCACTTTCATCCAGCCAATGCAATTTGTCTTGCAGACAAAGCTTTTTAGCGAGCCGCGTGTTCCGCCACATTTAATTAAGGCCTGGCCCGGGCAATTTGTTCTCAGCACCCGCCCCCCCCCCCTTTCCACTGCTGCCCCTCTAGCGAGCATTTTTAAAAAAAGGCACACCATGAGGTCCACCCAGCCTGTGGTCGGCCCCGGCTGCAGAGCAAGAGGCTTCCCAGGCCCCCCGCCAAGGTTGACTGCCTCTCGCCTCACTCTCTCTTTTCTTTTTTCTCATTCGGCGGTGTGGACAACCCCGGAGCTTTAGTTAGGAGTCCTCGGACCGTAGGCTCCTCTTTCAGCTCCTGACAGCCTCCCCTCCCGAGACCTGCCCTTTCAGCCTCACTGATGATCCCCCCCCTCCACAGCACACATTACACAGACACGCACACACACACACACACACACACAATACACACAATGCACACACCACACATTACACAGACTCACACACTACACACACACACACACACACAATACACACAATGCACACACCACACACTACACACACACACACACTACACACACACACACACTACACACACACACACACACACACTACACACACCACCTCCACACCCAAACAGCAGCCAACAGACCAACACCCACCAGAGTCCTTTATGTACTCACAAGCAGCCTAATTAAATGGCCCTTGCACAGACATGGGGGCTTGTGCATGTGCTTGTGCATGGCAGTGGCAGGTAGGCAGGTGGGGAGGGGGTGAGAGCTGTTGTTGTTGCTATGGTGATCCACTGTCTCGTACCACACCACCCCACCACCCCACCACCCCTTGCACCACCACATCACCCCACCAACCATTTCACACTTCTGCCCCCACCCCCGCTTCCTTCCCCTCCCGAGAGACGCGGCCCAAACACGGTGAGCTGTTTGCGAGGGCAATTGGTACAAACCGCTACGGCGGGGGGTTGTTGGGGGCAGCTGCCATCCCAGACGAAGGCACATCTCCTATTACACGGGCACAGCTTCCTAGCTGGGGGCCCTGTTAGCGCAGCCGCTCGAGCCGCGTTCCCCCCTAAAAAACGACTTAATGACTGGAGGGGGGGGGGGGCATTGTGAGGTGCCATTGGAGGAGGACGACCTGCGCGTGTAACCGCCACAGCATGATGCCTTCCTGTTCGTCCTTCCGGATCCTTCCGACGCAAGGAGTAATGCAATAAGCTGTGGCTCACAAAGTGATGAATAACACCTCGATCAATGGCGCTTTCAACTAGTAATGCTCCCCTCATGGAAGACTCTGGAAGGACTCAATAAATTATGTCACTCCAATCAATTTGCTTGCTCTGGGTATGTGTGTGTGAGACTGAGTGAAAGAGAGAGAGTGTGCAAATATACATATACATATATATGTGTGTGTGAGTGTGTGACTGTCTGTGTATGTGTGTATGTGAAAGAAAATTGCGTGAATGTGCATGTGTGTGTGTTTGTGTGTGTGTGTGTGTGTGTGTGTGTGTGTGTGTGTGTGTGTATGTGTGTGTGTGTGTGTGTGTGTGTGTGTGTGTGTGTGTGTGTGTGTGTTGTGATGACTCATACACACACACACAGTGTTGATTGCTCCCTCCCCTCCCTACAGTTGAGCATCTATTAACTGAAGGATGTGTGTGTGTGTGTGTGTGTGTGTGTGTGTGTGTGTGTGTGTGTGTGTGTGTGTGTGTGTGTGTGTGTGTAAGGGGAAAAGGGGGGACGTTGGGCTTACAAAGACGGAAAATACATCATGTAACGGGGCAATAATCTTAATGAGCTCAGGTCAAAGGAAGCGTGCGAGGGGGATCAAACGGCTTTTACAACACGGCTCACATGCGAGGATCACTTAGGGCCGTCAGCGATTGTCTGCATGGTTCAACCCAAAGCCAACCTCGATTAAGCTAAATGGCCCCAGAGCGCGACATCTGACTCAATCTCACCTGCAGAGGAACGTCTGCACAGTGCACACCACCTTCATAGCACACAGAGGCAGATGAACGAGTCCAGCCACTGAACTCATGACCTCATCATTAGCACTGTTCACTCCTGCCTGATGTCGACTTAATATGACGTGAGCTACGACACTATCAAAGCTTCAAGTTCAAGGGCAGTACTGCCTTACTTTAGCCTGGTAAACCAGCCCCTCGTACTTCATTTCATTTCGCACAGAGGATCTGGACCAGACACGGTCAGAAACGATTTCTTCCTGGAGGTGTGGACTCTGCTGAAGTTTAAAACAAGTGCCTCTGCCTTTACCCAATCGCTAACGCCTGGTCGTCACATATGCAATTAGCCTACCTACGCACTACAATTGAAATGTAGCACACAAGGTCAACGTCACGGCTAATGAACAGACACTCTGTTCGCTGATTGGATCGGTCTTGCTGGGACCGACTAAATGACCCTCAAGAGATTCCGGTCCAGACCCTTTGTACAAAATAAAATGAAGTACGAGGGGCGGGTTTACCAGGCTAGTACGACACCGTCAAAGCTTCAAGTTCAAGTGCAGTGCTGCCTAGGTAGCCCATTTCTTAAATATAACATTTATTTATATAGCACTCTTCAAAACAAGGTTGTAAATCACTGTGAAAGGATGTGCATGTTGTTGAACATGGTTAAGTACATAGTAGTTCAAACCGTTTTCATACCGAACAGTTCATACCCAAAGCTTGAACTTCCTTTTTTTAAGTTTCTTACTAAAACAAAATTCAGGGATGAAAGAGAGGTGGGTGGTAAATTAAAAACCTGGTGAAAAAAACCTCAACATATTCTCTAAAAGCCAGAGGTGTAACTGCAACCCAGTTAAACCCAGTTAAAGAGCCCCCCCCACAACACAACCTACATCTCGGATGTCAGAAACAGAATAACAGTGTAGGAGGATGTCCCCATAAGGACAGAAGCAAATAAGCCTCAACGTGTCAGGGTACAAAATAAACCCCAGGGTATCGCAAGTGGGGCTGTTCCATACACACATACACACACACACAGACACACACACACACACACACACACACACACACACACACACACACACACACACTCGCACACACACACAGCCATTTGGACGCTGCTGTAGGCAGTTCGACAGTTCGAAACTGCTTACTGCCTGTGTGCTGTGCACATGTGTAGTCAAAGAGTCGGAGAAATAACCCTTCTAGTGACAACTCAAAGAATGCCACTAGAAATAGATTCACGGTAGCAACAATGAAACACTGGTTGTGGGGGAGAAAAAAAGAGCTACTGAGGAGCCCATCGTTTTGAATCAGCCAGCCACTCAGCAAAAAGAGGCTAGCTAGATAAGCCTAAACTATTTCCATCTCCAGTGCAATCAAGTTATGCATGCGATGCTGATAAGAAAGAAAGCAATCTGTTCTACCTCTTTCCTGGCCCAACCACTGAAACAACAGCCATTTATACTTCTTTACGCCAAGGGTAAATAAGCCCTCGTTCGTTCTTTCTCGCTTCCTTTGTTCGTGCAAGCGCCAAACGGAGGTAAGAGGAAAGCGTGACTTCACATTGCCCATATGCATTACCTATTTCTTATTTTTTAAGGGCAGTGACTAAAAAGGCTGGTTTTACAGGCAACATGAGGACAAGGGGAAAGATAACAATACACACCGTAGATAAATGTCTTTCTGCTGAACCTGTACAGTGCAGGTAGTACAGTAGTATGGCCTTTATAGCTGTGAAGATGTGAGACAGAACAGCAACACAACTGCATAAAAATAGCATGTAAATAAAACAGTAAGAGGTAAGGAGCCATCACCAAGAAATTACATATTTCAAGGGAAAAAAATCCTTGCGGCTTCCTTAGAATGATGAGAGGAAGGCTACCATGGCGATAGAATTCCCTGTATGCCAAGCTCTGCATTCATTTACATGTGGCACCAGGATGCAGCAGCACTCAGTGCAACACAACAGTGCAGCAGGCTGGAAATGGGTCTAAAAAACCAGGGTGTATGGCTCTGCACAGAAAAAAACATCTTTGGGTCATGGAAGTGAGGAGTTTCAGAGACCTTCGACTTTAAACAAAGGGCTCTCAGAGAGCTGCTTTAGTCTTCTGTCTCTGTGCAATGACAGACGGCTCTGTGCAATCCGACTTGTCCCTCCACCAGCTAACCATTGTTGCCCTTGGCTCAGATTTGCCATCAAAGGCCACAGTATGGCAAAAAGAAGAGGAAGAAATAATCATCCCTGTGCGCGAGGGACATCTGTCTCCCGTGCCGAAATGCCAGTTTCTAAGACTGGCCATAAGGCTGCAACGCTCAGAGAGAGTCCACGTGGGTGTTGACATAATCTCTTTAAGTGCTGGTTCAGGGTGACTTTATTCATGGTCCCTTTCATGTCAACCTGCTGCGCCATCAGGATTTGAGGCTGCATTTAAATTCGCTAAACAATCTGACACTGAAAGCCAAGCCACAGCTCGTTTCATCTTTAAGTTGAGCGTTATGACAATGTTTACCTCAGGGTTTATTTCTGGAAATCTACGAGAGTGAGGATACATAATATGGGACGACATACAACAACAATATCAAAAACAAAATCTGCATCGAATCGATGTTGGTGGGAAAAAAGCATTCTGCAGAAGGAACCTTCATTAGCTGTCCTAGATGCAGAAACCTTGTGGAAGAATCCACACAAGCCCCAAAGATGCAAAGCATGCAACCGCACACCCAGGGAGGAAGTCTGAAATGGCCTCCCAAATGGATGCTCATTGGAAAACACATAAATTTTCTCCTGACAAAGCCATATTGCTTGGATGGAATCAATATCATAATTTTTTGAGTGGGCTGAGTAACGTATGAGAAAGTTGAAAACAAACAGTAAATGGCCATAAACGCTGTGTTTTATAGACAGGACTCCCCATTACGGTGAAAATGGCAAATGAAAGCTGCGCGTAATAAAATAACATTTAACAACCACAGGAGTCTCGTCTGAGTGTGACCCCTAAGCATTTCAGCCACCCTCTTTCGTCTCCGTACCCATTAGTTAGCAACTCGCCCCTTGCCAGACACAACATAACAATTAGTAGTGGCTGCACAGCTATTCAGCCTCCCCCTTGCCAGCTATACATCCAGCATGATGAGTCTGCTTCTGACATTCACGGACACCTACTGTACAGCTCTCCACACACGATGTGTTAAAGCCACGGTGTGTTAAAGCCACGGTGTGTTAAAGCCACATTTCAGTAACCATGAGGAGTGGGGGTGGGCGTGGGGGTGGGGGTGGGGGCCTATCGTGACAGCTATATGTCATCCAACCAGAAATAGTCTGGCGAAAATGGCGACGATTGTCTCAATTAAAATTCCATTAAAATCACATTTTCAGAGTGAAATATCTCCATCCTTACACAGCTGTCATACTTTGAGACATTATGCACTGCAGTTAAAGCTACATGCCTCCCCCCCTATCTGTATCAAAAACCACATTCATATATAGTCCAGGTGTAATTGACATATTCCAGTGCTAAATTTGAGATAGTTATGGAGAATGGGCTAACAAGACTGGCTGTATTTCTCCGTCTGATGACTAATATTTCCTTCCTCCTTCTCCTTTTCTTTCTGCCTTTTCTCACTTCCACTGTCACCCCACCCCATGTACCTTACCACCCCACCATCCATCCATCCATCTCTCTCTCTCTCTCTCTCTCTCTCTCTCTCTTTATCTATCTCTCTCTCTCTTTATCTATCTCTCTCTCTCTCTCTCTCTTTATCCATCTCTCTCTCTCTCTCTCTCTCTCTCTCTCTCTCTCTCTCTCTCTTTATCCATCTCTCTCTCTCTCTCTCTCTCTCTCTCTATCTCTCTCTCTCTCTCTATCTCTCTTTCTCTCTCTCTCTATCTCTCTCTATCTCTCTCTCTCTCTCTCTCTCTCTCTCTCTCTTTTTCACCTCTCACACTGTCGCTCTTCTCCCTTCACTGCCATCAGTGGCTGGCTGCTGTCTTTCCCTCTCTTTTTCCCTCAGAGTGTATTTTTTCCCCCCAAAGAAGAAGGGACCAGGCCCCCGCAAGCCGTCTCCGAGCTGAAAGACGCCATCTGTTTCAGCGCTCGATGGCAGCGAGTGGTGAGGGCGCCAGATTGAGGCCGGGAGATTGGAATCCGAGCAGCCCTGAATAGGGATTTCCACCGCGCGGGGTGGTAAATCTGACAACTGTTCTATAGGTTCCACACAGCTGCCTTTGTAAAGGACGTTTTTGCGGCAAAGATCCTTGCGCTGAGGCTGAGGGCGCGAGAGAGAGCCGCGTGCTACGCCGGGTGGCAAGATTACCGTTCCGGAGGAAAGCATAATGTGACAAAACATTAGCTAATGCGGGGCCGGTCCGTCACAAGAATATGCCAATCACAGAACGCTAGTGGCTGTGCTAAGTCAAAGACAGCGGGAAAAAAAACGGGATATTTTAAAAACCCTGTCACCTACACTTCAGCATGTTTGTATGATTTAATGGAGTGAATTCACCACCACACACGGGTAAATGTATCTGAGGAGAGACAGACTAGGAAAGAGAAAAAGGAGGGGGGGCTGATAAGGGCCTCAGTATTTTCGCAGTTATTTTATTTTTTCTTAGGGCCATGCATGAAAGGGAGGTGAAAAAAAAAAACAAAACAAAGACTATAATCTGATCTCGACTGATGCATCAATGTTTGCACTGAAGCGCCATGACAAGACAAAGGGCTGACATCACCAAATCCCCTTCAGGAAGCCTCGTTCTGGGATCCCTAGGGCTCACTTTGTACCGGTGTCTGAGAGGCAGGATGGTTTAGACGTCTACCTCCTTCGCATGTGTTAACACAGCCCTGTGAGTGTAGTGATGGGAACATCCTCTCTTCCTCCATCCTCCCTTCCTCTCATCCCTCTGCTGTGTCCCTTCTCCTTCAGGCGAAAGGATGGCTCATTCCAAACAGTGAGCATCTACACTTGTCTCAGCAGACCATACCCAGCAGAGAAGTCTTTTTTTTTTTTTTTTTTTTTTTTTAAGAAAAAGTAATAGACTAAAAACATAGAATAAGAAGCTACTAATCGCATCCACGCCCACTCAAGCAGTATTCTCAAGACGGAGCCAAACTTCAAAGACTAGCACATGTTAATCAGTCTGAAAAACGCGTGCTTCCTCTGCGCTGGAAACTCCCGACAGATGCCACAAATGTCGGAGCGCTGAGCGAGCCCCCACGCAAAAACACACCACACCAGCTCCGATGACAGCCCAACGCAAAGCTAATGGCTAATAATTGCAGGGTTTGGGTTGCGGCTCAGTTCCGGCCCTGCTGCTGCTTTAGCCGTCCAGCGTGTTGGAATTCAACGAATAAACACAATGGCATGAATAAATAATGACCTCGCAATCCTCTTAGGGCCCTTTGAATTCACAGGGAGCGAGGGAGCGACAGACCGACTGAAGGAAGGAGAAAAGGACTGAGGACAAGAGGAAGAGAAAGAGACAGATAGATGGAGAAAGACAAAGGACCTAAAGTTTACTTTTGGTGTTTGAGCGCAAGCGAAGCCTGAAATTCTAAGCGGCTCATTAGGGTGTACATGTGGCTAGCCCCAGGCTTAGCCGAATGAGAATGCCACCATACGCTTAGCCATGCTTTCCTCGTGCGTTGTAGCCGACGTGGTCTGGTGAAATGTTCAAGCATGCCCTACAGATACATGTACACACGCAAGTTGAAGACTCTGAAGTATTTTTAACTTGCCTGTAACCTTCCAAATGAAAGTTTTTAAACCTTGCCTTGCCACCCTGCTCCGAGATACATAAATAAATAAAAAAAAAAAAAAAAAAAAATGGTTTAATACATAATGTACACACAGCTGAAGAATGAGTGGCTGTAGTTGCATTTTGAGTGGAAACGAATAAAAGCTTCGAGGCCTTAAGGCTAAAATGTCACAGCAATCAGCCTGTGAGCATGCCATTCCATCAGACAGAAATTCCACAGAGACATAATTAACACTGCCTTAACGCAGCATGTACTGCATGGCACGGTGTGGGACATCTCTTGTTCAGTCAAGGTCCACTTGACATCCCTCAGTACCACTGAAGGCAGTCGCTTCCTTGTCGTGTGACAATAAGACTTATCAAATCAAATCCCCAACCATACCCTCTGTAAGCACTGCTCGGAAAAGGCAGGGGATTGGGCTTATTGATCTGTTCTTGAGAGGGAAGGCAGTGGTAAAAATGCCAGGGTACTCACATTTGTGGAACCCAGAATCGCAATCTCACCTAACAACAATGATGACAAAACCAGCAGAGCATACATGACTACACAACAAAAGACTGCCAGCGTTTCAAAAGAAAGTCCAGTCTAGTTTTTTTTTTCTGGAACAACTCATCAATCTTCATTATATTAAGAAAAACCTTGACAGCACCATCAGAAAGATACAAAGCAATTCAGAACAAAGAGGTGACGAAACAGAGGACCCACCACTGAGTGACTTCATCTTGTGTTTGTTTCTTTAGCTCTAAGCCCTAAGCAAGGGTTTAACTGAAAAGCTTCCACCCCAGTCTCGCTCAGCTTGAACTACCCCTGGAGCTTATCCTGTACAGATGCAATAAAGAACACTTCTCAACCTATAGACTCCTTCTGCAGACTCCTTTGCAGACTCCTTTGCATGCACACTGTAGAGGCCAGGAGATGGTTTGTAGTACTGTGGTGCTCTATCTCATTTGTTCACTATCTCCAAGCGAAAAGAAAAAAACCCTCCTCTCTCTTCACTTCACCCTGTTTGATTTATGGGCATTCTGGACTTCATTCCTCCGCAAGGGTTTATAATGAGAGTCTCCGTGCCACCTCATTAACGAACGCTTCGTGGGCATCGCTCTTTCACAGCCAGGCAAATTTGCTGAGGCACAGAGGCCATCTTTATTTTATTCACACATTTATTAAATTAATTATTTACTTCTAACATAAAAAATAGCTGCAAAAACAAACTCTCTGCCACCTCGTTTTGTGTTGGCAGTCAATGTCTTAAAAAATGCTCCCTGGTTGGATGTGTGTAATATATCTATCAAGGCACTGAAGGGGTTCCTTTGTTTTCTTTCTGTTCCCCTCAAATACCCCGACGTGAATAAAAAAGCAACTTTTCTCTGCCCATGGCTAAGAAAAGGCAGCCTGTCTTTTTTTCCCCTGCTGGGAGTCCTCGGAGGAGGGTGTCAGGTAGTTTGCTGGTGCATTGAGACCCTGACTCCTGCATGACCTCCAAGGGATGTAGGCTGCCATATGCAAGAGGGGACTCAGTGGTGGGATGTGACAGCGAAACTTTTGGAAATGGAGAGATAGAGAGAGAGAGTGGGAAAAAGAGAGAAAACAGGAGAGGACAGGTTAGAGAGGGATTGAGAAAAGGAGGGAAAAAAGAGAGAGGAAATGTCAAATGGTAAACACACACACACACATACACACATAGACACACACACACACACACACACACACACACACACACACACAAACAAACAAGGAACCTACTGAGTGAGTTCCCCTTACTCAGCTTCCTTCCACAGAGGGGGAAAAAACATGCATCTGTAAACCAGACCTATTTTTTATGCTCTGTTTTGTGCACGCTGCATTGGCAAGTCAGGGACAAGGTCAGGGAGAAAAATGGCACTCTTAAGACAACATTTACCGCAGGGTGAAAAATGCTCCTTCATTTACCGCAGGGTGAAAAATGCTCCTTCATTTGCAGACAGGGATACCTCATGATGCACCTACAGCACTTCCCTCTCTGACATTCAACCTACATACACCCCTCTACACTACTACATTAACCCTGGCTTACAAACACACCTTACACACACACACACACACACACACACACACACACACACACATGCACTCCTCTATGGTCATCAGCAAAGCACAGTTACTAAGGAGCATCGATGTCTACTCCTTCTAACATTCTCCACATTAGGAGACAGTGTGAAAGCTGTCACACACCTCTTGGCCTTGGCAACATCAAGATTTACTGATATGCGTGTGTGTGTGTGTATGCGTGTTTGTGTGTGTGTGTGGGTGTCTGTTGATGAGATGTACCACTGGTTTTATTCTTAGAACCACAGAGTGCACCATAATCAGCATGCTTCTTGCACTTGGGAGACAATTTTTTTTTTACAGATTATCTCAGGGCTAATGTCTTCAGCGGAGTGCGAGCACACTGGTGTGCGAAAGGCAAGCCATAATGATAATGTTTCCGTTCACAATCATTACTCACAAATTGCTATTGTGTGAGGAAGACAACGGGGAGGTGGAGGGGTAGAGAAAGAGAGGACAGAGAAAGAGAAATAGAGAGAAGGAGAGAGAGAAAGAGAGAGAGAGTGGGAGTGGTGGAAAAAAAAGAAACTCATCTCCATATTTTCATTACTGCTTAAAGGCAGGAAACAGTGATAATTCACAAAGTAGCGGTTTCACTTTGAAAAAGCCGAGGCCAACGCCGCTAATGGACACATCTTTGTTATCGCCGCCCGTGTTGTTGCTTGGGAATGGTACATAGGTGAAGCCTGAGCCATTCGAAATGGCCCCGCCTGCACTCTACCTCCTCAGGTCGGTATTACTCACTTGACTTGTGATCTCGCAAACTGAGTGCACTGACATTTGGATATTTTGTCTTTTTACGACTCCAGCCAAATAACCGCCTTCATACGCCACCGCAGTGTTCCGCAGTGCTTAAAATCACGCCAAAAAAGACTCACTGAACAGAGGCCTTTGAATAACACAAAAAAAAACTTCTGTGGTAAGAACTGACAGTGACAGTCACAAAACCATTATATGACTTTTGCAGATTTGAGGATTAGAGATTTGACTTAGTATTATGGTCACAACTCGGTTTACATAGCAACAGTTCTAAGCAGTTCATTCCAATTGACTGCCCTCTGTAGCAGCTATAGCGGGAACTGCCACTACACCCATAATCCCTGGTATACATTTCAGTGCATGGTGTGTGGGTGTGTGTGTGTGTGTGCAATTTTTAAATGAGGTCTTTTCCTGTCCATTGATGAAATAGTGGCCATCTTCTCAGTCCAGCAGTCCACAGTAGCGTTTACATCAAAGCCAATTAAACAACGCTGAAAATGCAAAGGCCAGCAGAAAGTGATGCAAAAAAGAAGTAAAATGTGCCTTTTTGTTATATTTAATTTGTCAGTGGTCTCACGCGCAGCACTATTTCTGATATTTCACAGAACTGCTCCACTAGCTTCATTTCTCATTACAGCCAAGACAGAAAAGAAAATACTTTTCTCTTACAATGCGCTGAGCGTAATACAAAAAAAAAACGGAGCACAGATTTTGATGTCAGGCACGTTTGTACTCTTGAAAATTCTTTGTTTATCACTTTCTCTTTAAAGGTATGTGAAAATGAACAACCACCATTTCAGCTCTGACATGTCTTGGAATTGGTTTCTGGCACAATTACACATAAAAGAAAAGGTTTGGAAAGATGGCTTCATTATGTTTACAAGGCTGACGTGGCTCCAGCATTACAAACAATGCATATGTTCGTGTGAGGATGCCCTTGAAAGTGAAAAAAAGGTTTGATTTACACAAACTATGCAACAGAAAACCCCACATGAATAAGCAGGTGTCACTAGTCACCACCTGTTATATGACTATAGTGACTATATGAGTCACAATAGCCACTGCCTGTCATATTCACTATCCCAAAACGTTTTTTTGACCCTACCCCATTTCAGGATGGGCAAGACACGATGGACACGAACTGTATAGTCTGAATCAGCCACGAGGGGCCTACGATCATACGTAAACCCATCCAAATGAGACTTGTTGTAAGTTTGTGACATTGTCAACCATAGTTGGTGGAAAAAATGGCAGAAGAAGAAAGAGAACTTGAAAAGAAGAACACACACTACATGGCCACCAGCGCAAGATGAAAGACAGAAGAAACCCAGTGAGAGAAACCAGGCTTGTTGTCTTCTGATAAGCGACTGTGGGTCGCTGAGGGAGTGATCAGCTGTGCCATGAGACTGTTGGGGCAGTCCAGCTGTAAAATCGAGGTGGAGATGGGGGTGATGTGTGTTTGTGTATGCGGTTGTGTGCATGTGTGTGTGTGTGTGTGTGTGTGTGTGTGTGTGTGTGTGTGGTGGTGGTGGTGGTGGGGGAGGGGGGGTGCAGAAGAGGAGGATTGTGGGAAGGTTATGGAACATGGCAGATAACTACTCAGCAAAGCCCGCTAGGGTGTCTAAGAGGCCCTAATTTAGCCCACAAATGAGCCAGTTTGGAAGCACACTAATCCCAGATCTGAGAAAGGGAAAGAGCTGCCAAAACAGTAAACAAACGAAGAAAGACTTTTCTTTTCTTTTCTTCTCTTCCTCGTCCCCTCCCCAACTTCCTTCCTGTTTCTTCTTATTGGTGAAGACGTTGTGGGCGTGAGAAATTGGAATTTGAGCTCCAAGTCTGCAAACAACGTCTTGTGAATGTCATCTCCAACTCCCATAGCTAGCAAAGACTTAGGCTAAGTGTTTCAGACAGACGTTGCGGACTTCACTCGTGGACGGCACTGTTGGAATCTAGTGGTAAGACGTCTGTGGGACTATGTGCAGTGGAGGGGGAGCGTTGACTGCGGCCAAAAAAAACATACCCAAAAGTCTGGGTTTGGTTGTTTGGAGATGTTTCCCAGAGAAAAAAAGTCAGTGAAAAGAGACTTTTTAAAATCTGGCCATGAAACAGTGACAGAAAAGGACAGGAGGGGTCATCTGAGAGCACGCTGCTGCCTCTGATGCACCTTGGCAGGAGCTCAGAAATGGACAGCATGTCACATTAATGCGAGACTATTTACATTTTAAATGCCTCAATGAGGGGAAAAATGACTACAAAGTAGCACTGGTGATGCCAACGGGCGCTGTGATGTGACGGTGTGTGTGGAATGTGTGTGTGGGTGTGTGTGTGTGTGTGTGTGTGGGTGTGTGTATGTGTGTGTGTGTGTGTGTGTGTGTGTTTGTATGTGTGTGTGTGTGTGTGTGTGTGTGTGTGTGTGTGTGTGTGTGTGTGTGTGTGTATGTGTGTGTATGTGTGTGTGTGTGTGTGTGTGTGTGTGTGTGTGTGTGTGTGTGGAATGTGTGTGTGTGTGTGTGTGTGTGTGTGTGTGTGTGTGTGTGTGTGTGTGTGTGTGTGTGTGTGTGTGTGTGTGTTTTTCCTCCGGTTCTACTTATCACTTCATAACAGAAATCATGCACCAGTCCACATGAGAAATTAGCTGTGATAAGGCTGTCTACCTCCCTTGGAGATAAAGCAACACAGACTGGACAAGCTTTGGGAAACACACAAATATATGTTCGGATATATGTCATGAAATATGTTCATGGTTCAAAAGGCATTCGTGCTATACGATTAAATCTAGCATTGAGATATTTTTTTTTACACAACACATTTTCTTTTAAATAATTAAATGACCTCTCAGGCAACAAAACTGTATCTGATTGTGAAATGCAACAGTAATCAACTCACAGATAGGAAGAGCTATATACCCTATACCGTCAAGGTCAACAATAAACAACAATGTTTACTCGGTCTGGAAAAAAACCTTTTTGACTGAATGTCTTGCGTTTTTAACAATCACAGCCCATATCCAGGCAAGAGTGCCTGTCTGCCACTACTAACATTCAGCACTTGCTTTCTGCGACATGTCCTTCTGAGCACAAAACCACTACATCAAAGAGTATGTTCCAGTCATGTCTAGTCTACAAACCAGATGCTGCTTCTCTATCAAAATAAATGCAAAGGGAGACCAAACATGTAACAGCGTTTTGTCCACACGGCAGTGCATGCACTATCATTAATCTGACTGAATGGCAGAACTATTAGTCTCTCTCTGTCTTCCCCTCTCCCTTTCTGTCTCTGTATTTCTCTCTCTCTCTCTCTCCCTCTATGTCTCCTTCTCCTTCTCTCTCTCCCTCTCTCTTCCTCTCTCTCTCTCATTGCCTCCCTTTCCCTCAGCACCTCACTGTCCCAAGGTCATGTCAGTAACCCCATCCCTCTGTGGTCTCCCTACCACAACACTGTTCAACATGCCCTAATGAATCCAGTTCTGTAATACAGGAAATGTCTCATCTAATTGGAAGTCTGATTTAACTTCACTCCGCGGGCTCCTAATATGGTGGCAAGACTCCGGGGGATCAGTTCAAAGGACACAGCAAGAGGCAGAGAAAGAGCGAGAGAGACAGAGACCAAAAGAGAGACAGACAGAGGGAGGGAGAGAGAGAGGGGAAGACATGCCCCCAATCCCTCTTCCATACCCTCATGCTCCTAACACCTCAGGTAGGTGTGGTCACTGCCAAACCTAATTTGAGTTTTGCCTAACACAGCGCATGGAGAGCATGGAGACATTCTCTCCCCTACAAAGACAGCAAACAAAAACAACGAGCTCAAGTGTCAGACGCTTTTCCCCTTTGTTTAAATTAGTTTCAAAAGCAGCCATTTCCATGTGCAGGCCAAACAGCAATTACGGTTTCCACAAGCCAGATGACCTTGAGCACGGGCGCAGATCGGCTGTTAGGTAAACACACAACGATCAGCACAGATTTAACCAAGTGTGAGTAAGCCATTCATCGAGTGGCGGAATACAGGTAATAATCATTTGCAGCAGAGAATCAAGCAATCATTAGCCCTGCAGCGCTCTGCAAGCTAAACTAAGTACGCCCAGGCTAAGGATGTGCATTTCTGGTTAAAAAAAATACTGAAACACTGTTGAAAATTATTTGAATATTATTCGAAAATCATTACCCGGCCATCGACCAGACACAAGCGCCTCACACGGTGAAGTCTACTGTAATATTGATTATTGCCCACAAACCTCTTGTTATTGCAGTCTTTTCAGCAGTTTAACGTTAACTTGTCATTCTTAGTCCTAAGTGACATCTAATGTCGTATGATGTTTACGTTTTCTTTTTTACGTTCTTTTCCTCTTTTTTTACGTTACGTTACGTTTTAAGTCTGTGTTGTGAAACAGCTTGAGAAGATTTGGAAACCTGATGATCAAACGCACGTTAAAAGAGTGGGATTTCTTCCTTCCATCTTGTGTATGGGGATATGTGACAAGGAGCCCATGTTTTGCAACGTTTAAACTAGAAATCCTATAGGCCTTCAATGCAGCACAAGGCCTGGGGGAGAGAGCTGCACTGTCAATTTACATGGCTAACCTTTGAAGACACGCTACAGCAAACACAGGCAGGAGCGCTAATTAACAAATAGCAACATGGTGGTTTGGTGGCTGGCCTTTTTTTCCCTCCTCACTGATCCCTACAGCACCACATCAATGGGCGACAGGTCCGTGCTGAACATTAAAGAGCTACCATGTCTCCACATTACCTGCTATAAACCGCGCGCCTGGGAAAAAAGGGCTGATGGATGGGGGCCGCGTACCTCCAGCAAGGGCGCAGAAAAAAGGGGAAAAAAAGTAACAGAATCAGGAAAAAGTACACAATCACTCATCCCTCCTCGAAAGTCACACCATATTATTTGCTCCCCATGACCATTTTTCAGCAGCGACCAGACTTTGTTTCCCTCAGCACTCGCCCCCATAGCGGTGGCTGGCTGGCTGGCTGGCTGGCTGGCCTGCTGGCTGGCCTGTCTGGGAGAGTGTGGCTCGGGTGAAAAAGCGAGGCCTGGAAAATCTCTGAGGGTACGAGAGCTGCAGCAGATAACAGGGTCCCAGTGGGAGCCACCGTACCGACAGCACCTGCACTCAGCCTCATTGTTAACAGCACCAGAAAATCGGCTAGTTATCCACCTGCACTCCCACCTGTCCGAAACACGAGGCCCAGACAGGCAGACAGGCAGGCAGCAAGCAGCGTGTGATGCGGACAAATAAGGCTTTGACACAAAAGTGTGTGCGTCTCATTAAAAGTCAGTGAGTTAATAAAGTAATGGCAAAGACCGGGTCATAATGAAACACTAGCTGCTGTTGTATACTAAGGACCATCAGTTAGGTCCCTAATAAGCTCTATTTTGTCACAGCTCCCCATGCAATTTTCGGGGACACATTAATCGTTATATTTTTGTAACAGTCCTAGTGATCTATAAGATCAATTGGTTGTGCTCTCTCAGTTAAATAAATAAATAAAGTAAACCAGGAGAGAATAAATGAAAATTAGTGCAGGGGCTGGCAGCGATTGTCGTGCACAAACGCGCACACACACACACACACACACACACGCACGCACGCGCACACACACACACACACACACACACACACACACACAAAAAACACACACACACACACACACACACACACACACAAATACTACTCACCCTTTCAAGGTTAATCTCCTGTAATCGCTCACAAGTCCCCTCTCTCAAACTCCGTTCATAGCTCAGAGAAAGACAAAGAGCGAGTGCTACGCCCTCCCCTCATAATGACCTACGCACACACACACACACACGCACACACACACACGCACGCAAACTCACACACTCATACAGAGCGCCAACCCCCTCCTCAATCCGTTACAGTCTGCCACGCTGGCTGTGCCAGCGTTGTGAGAACAGTCCGCCCCTCCAGAGTGGAACGCAAGCTGCCCTGCCGCTTTTAACGAGGATCCTACAGTAACGGCGTGGTCCTGCTTCTGATGTTCCTGTTATCAACTGAAGTAGTACCTCAGCCTCAGCAGCAGGCTCTAGCTCAGGCAGGGAGAGGTTGGGAAGGGGGGAAGGGGGTGAGTCTGCAGACAAACATCAATTGTGTGACCTACCGAAAGCCCCACCTATTTGCCGCTAGTAAAGCATGAGCACTCCACTGCAAAGCACAAAGCCAGTAAGCCAGCAGACCATACAGACCAATATTTAAGTTTATTTCTCCACAGGGTATATGTGCTTCTGTTGTTGTTTTAGGTTTTTTTTTGTTTTATTTATCATTCTTTTATTTATTTTCCTACCGTAACAAATCTATTCTTACTGATTCTAACCCCAGTCAGTCGTCTTTTTGACTGCAGCAGAAGCTTACACACAACGCAGAGAAGATCACTTTGCCCACTGCAGAATACAACACTACATTATTACATATACTTTGTTATATACTTTCAAAACAATTCACAGTCATCAGGTAAAGCAGCAGCTGTGTTTCCCATCAGATAATTAGTGATGGATGATGATTGCTGTTGGTGGTGGTCTGTGTTGCCACAGCTGTTAAAGGCATATCAGGCACAGCCCCGGGCCCCCGTCACCGCTGCAAGAGGGGTGGCTGACTGATGACCTGTGCTGTTGTCAGTGATGTGACTCAGGGGCAGTGATGTGCTAGAATTACCCACAGGGGGTCAGCAGGCTATAGGGACGGCCATGCCGACCCCATTATCCCACACACATATGCACAGACACACAGACACACACGCATGCCCACACACGCAGTTCACATGCGCACACACACACATGCAATCGCACACAGACACAGACACAAGCATGGGCACACACACACACACACACACACAGACACACACACATACACACACACACACACACAGTTCACTTGCATGCCCGCACACGCACACACACGCACAGACACACACACATACACACACACACACATGCACACACACGCACACACAAAGACACACATACGCACACATGCATACACACACACACACACACACAGCGACACAATGACCTGAGCTAAGCCTATGATAAACAACTGAGGCTCACTGGCGATGGGTAACATCTCTCTTGGCTAGGATCCTTTACAAATAAGACAATGAAAAGTGGGTCAAATTCATTGCTAACCAGCTAAATCAAAACGCTTCAAATCAGATACTAAGCGCGCTTCTCCGTTTTGCTCTGGGCACGTTTCCCTTTGAGCTTGAACCCCCCCCACCCATCCCAATTTTGTTTTTGTATTTTTCAAACACGGTCCGCTGTGTTCTAGATGCGGCACATTTCCGTTCAACAGCCCTCTAAAAACCACTACAAAATGAAACTTCATTAGGAACCCCTTACGGTAAACAATGCGCCAAGCCGGCACGGAGGATGTTGATTATTCAGTTAATTGCCAGTGGTATCAGGTAGAGCGGCGCTCGCGTTGCTGAAACATATACAGGCATGATTTAATCACAGTCGCTTTGCGCAATTTGCATGTATAATACCTGAGGGTCAAAGAAGGCGGGCACACACACGGTAAGAGGAAAAATCTGTCCGCCGGCGTGAATATTTTACGAGCGAAAAAAGAAAACGGTTTGTTGACGGCAGGCAGATTACAGCACAAGTGAGCCAGGCAGCTCAATGGATTTTAATTAACTCGACATATATGAAACGCAAGTTATTATGCATTACCAGATTAAATGGTGAACGCAAGTAATCTTTCTGCTTGGATGACTGGAATAAATAGCTGTTTCTAGCTTCCGTTTTTTTTTTTTTTTTTTTTGTCAGACAGTCCAAATGTAGCTGTCGAAGGAACTGGCACCACAAACGCAATATGGGCATTCTCCCCTTTTTCCCAGAGCAATGAAGTCCACTTAAATTACACAGCAGCAGAGCAACATGTACATGGAGACCCAGATGATGAGGAGGGAGTTTTGTCCTCCCCCCACCCCACCCCACCCCACCCCACCCCACCCCCCACCCCATCATGAGCTGAGAATCAGTAAAGCCTTCCCAGGATGTGATGACAAACCTGTCTGTTGGAATGAGAATCTAATGCTTACAATGGAGCTCAGTGAAATGTGAAATTGTGCTGCTGGTTTTCAAAGGAGCCAAGACATGGAGCTATTTACATTGTGATAGTACTGTATATGCCAAGCAAAAAGAAAGCATACTCTGCTGAAAATTCCGAAGAAAGGTAAACTGTGTGTGCCTGTGTGTGTGTGTGTGTATGTGCGTGTGTGTATCTGTGTGTCCTTGAGCATGTGCATGAATGTGTGTATATGTGTGTGTGTGTGTGTGTGTGTGTGTGTGTGTGTGTGTGTGTGTGTGTGTGTGTGTGTGTGTGTGTGTGTGTGTGTGTGTGTGAAATCGATATAGAGCAAACAAAAAACCAAGGTTGCTTGTGCATGCTTGTTAAATTTATGTTCATGATCATGTGCAAACACAACCCCTTATCTTCACATCCAATAACAACATTTCATTCAAAGATATAAAAACACAGACGGTATGCCTCGTCCACAGATAGATGCATAGTGCCCATCAAACTTAGCTGGCCTGTGCACAGAAACTCTTCCCATTCTGCACAACCAAACATGTTTACGGGGACAGCTTCAGCACAGTAGCATACACAGAGTGAAATCTTCCACCTAAGGCAACAGCGTCTTGTGTGCTTGGCTGCTTCTCAAGCAACCCCACAGCTAAAGCACGGAGCGCAGCACATTTCAACACGGTCTTTAAAATGTAGAACAACACCTTGGCAGGCCAGACGACGCACGCATGCGAAGGGTGCTGTGGAAGCGGCTTTTTGAGCGCTCTTCTCCGGGCTGCTTGGCATACAAATCATGAGGTAGATTTGCCCGAGCATCATCCACCCACGTGAAGAGCACACAATGAAGTTAGTGAGACGGAACCACGAGGGTGCCTCCACAAAAAAAGTAAAAAAAATATTTTAAAAATCACATTCTCGCCGCCGGTTACAGCCGCTAACAAAATTACAGTCAACGGGCCCCTATGCTGCCAGCCTCTCCCTACACCTCTCATTTTTATCAAACATCTTCAAGACAGCCTTTATTACTCTTTGTTTTGTCTTGACTCTTGTTTTTGTCTTTATGTTACATTTTACCCACTGCCTCTCCTCTCTCTCTCTCTCTCCTCTCTCTCTCTCTGTTACATGCTCAGTCGGGCTTGGCACATGTTTTTACAATGATCTCCACGGAGTGTTCGGTGACCTTCCGCGCTGGTTTCTCGGGGCTCATTGGCCCCCGGGGGACAATTTATCGCCCCAGCGAGCAGGGAGAAGCAGCAGACACACCGGCTCCTCTGACCGACCTGACTGGTGATGTCATCAGCATCACCTGTCACAATCAAGTGAAGGCAGGACTAATCACGGCACCGTGGCTAATTGCTGTCTTCGAGCAAGTCAGGGAATCAGATTATGTTACCAAGAACAAGAAAACATCTGAGAATTGACAGATGTCTTTGTTCTGCTTTTATTCTGTAAAGATGCACTGGAAGGGATTGAGTTTTATTTGGTCAGCGACTTTCCATTAGAATGACTTACCTAGACTCTTGAAAATCTTCCGTTTAATAAAAATAAGCTTTGGTAAATGTGCTGGCTTTATTTCTAAAGCACCAGAGGCAGGATTTCGAACAACAAACACAAAAATGAATGGCCGTAAGCGAACAAAATCCCAGGGGTCAGCAAGGGTCACGGGGTTTTATGTTGCTAAAAAGGACAATGGGGGGGGGGATTGTGAAATTTCACAGTTCAGGAGAATTTAGTAATTGTTGTGTAATGTTATCTCTAAAGAGTATGCATAACCACGCACCAAAAAACAACTGCCCAGGGGCACCACTTCAACTAAACCCATTCTAAGAGGCCACTTATGCCCTTTCCAAAACACCAGCTGACAAGTTTCAGGAGATGTCATGATTATGGATAAGGTCACTCGGTATGCAAGATAAACATCAACATCAGCTTCAAAACAAAGAGAAATTCAAGCCTGCCTCATCAAAAACGGTACTTCAACAAGCGGAATCCACACAGTGAAAATAATGAAGGGGACTGTTTTGAAAATTGCCAGCCGGATGACCAGAGTTGCCCCTACCGTCACAGTCATAGTTCACTGGGAACGTTTCTGCTTTGCCTAAAAGCCTCAGGTGGTGGGGGAGGGTAGTGGGGGAGGAAGAGGGAACTACCATGTGGCACGACTTGCATTTTGATGCTCATTTCTGCAGACAAGAGTGACACCTGGGGCAAAAAAACGCATCCTCCTGGCTCAAGTGAGTGATTACACTGTGACTCAGGCAGCCTGGCGTGTGCAAGGCCTGGTCCAGTTTCAGCTTGTGCATGTGTTTTAGAAAAAAAAAAGTACAAGACTCCCTGCCAGGTATAACAACAAAGTAACAATCAACAAAACAAACAAGGACAGGAACCAAAAGGGGAGGTTTTAAAGAGCCTTACCGTTCTCTGTGTTCTCGTGTTCGGTGTCGGTCAGCGTTAAGTTAGAGTTGGCCCGGCTGGAGAGGCAGGAGCTGCGGCCCGATTTGGTGTTTTGCCGGCCCCACAGGCGCACCGCGTGCTCGGGGGACACGATGCCGTCCGTCTCAGTGTCGGCGTCAGAGCCCACACTCACGGAGTAGTCGCGGTGGGCCAGGCCCAGGTCCGTCCGGTAGGCCGCCACGTGAGAGGGCACGGCCTCGCCGAAGCCCAGATCGCGGAGAGAGAAATCTGCTCCTATAATTAACGAAAACAACACAGATACACACACATTACATTCACGCATCCATGTACACCCATGCGTATACATACTGTACACATGCACACACAAACTTTACGTACAGAGCACCCATTGGCTAAACTGAAAATAACCCTAGAGAAAGAAATACAAAGAGGATAATGTTGATCAGAGGAAATGGTACGTATCCTGTCAAAATGCTTTCACATAAAAAATAAGAAATACTGGGAACCTATAAAATATTATCCCGAATTGTGACCATAAAGCAGATTATCATTAAGCCTACATCAAAAATGCCTTAGATCATCGAATTCTACCATCATATTCACTATACTTTATTTTTACTGTGATTTTCTTTTTGTTTTACAGTTGCAAAGAGAGCAAACCAGTGCAACTGCTTTTCCATGACTTGCATGCTCCCATGTTTAAAACAGGAAGCAGTGCGGGAGACAAAGCGCACAAAGAGCACCAGAGTGCTGGTGTGATCAAGAGCCACATTGCATTTAGTATTCATGGGGAGTTAAAAAGCTTTGCGAGCGGATGCTTCTTTTTTTCGCCGTCGCCATCATCATCATCTGGACGGACACATTAGACGGTCATAAAAGACATCAGAGAAGCCTGACACACCTCGGACCCCTCGTTAAATTCAGGATAAAGTAATGGCAGGTCTACAACAGCGTAATAAGAACTCCTTTTATCCTCTGAAAGTTTCTGAGATGGTTACGGGCAGAGGATAGCATACATTAAATACTGATCAAATATCACACACAGTTTGCCTTAATTGCCGGATGAGGCTCTTTGTGAAACATTTCAGGATGACATGCGGCAGCACCCAAAAAGCACCTACCTTACAATTATTAGATATCTTTCATGTCAACAAACAATTTAATACATACTGTACCTATCACCATTTCTCAAGTTAGGTCTTTCATGTCATTCCCACACAATGTGATACAAATATGCACGTGCACAAACGTGTGTGCGTGTGTGTGTGTGTGTGTGTGTGTGTGTGTGTGTGTGTGTGTGTGTGTGAAACATTTCAGGATGACATGCGGCAGCACCCAAAAAGCACCTACCTTACAATTATTAGATATCTTTCATGTCAACAAACCATTTAATACATACTGTACCTATCGCCATTTCTCAAGTTAGGCCTTTCATGTCATTCCCACACAATGTGATACAAATATGCACGTGCACAAACGTGTGTGCGTGTGTGTGTGTGTGTGTGTGTGTGTGTGTGTGTGTGTGTGTGTGTGTGCGTGTGTATGTGCGTCTTTCATACAGATAAATACATGAAATTAATACATACTGCATACATTCTCATACCTATAGGAAGGAACTCACAGTGATGGCAGCAGTGGGATTTCTTACCTTGTCTACAGAATTCGTCGACCTCATGATGAACCACATCTTTGACTCTGCTTCCGTAGGCCAGCCTCGAGTCCTGGTCGAAGGCCTTGAGTGTCTCGCTGGAGCTGTAGGACTTGGGATTAATCTTCCCGTCTTCGCTGTCTGCCGAGGAGCTAGTGTAGCGGCGCTCCGTGTCCCGTCTGGAGGTCAGCGAGCGATAAGGTCTGCGTTCCTTTACTTCCATGGCGACCCCTTGTCTTCAGTCAGCATCAAAAGGTACCAGAAGGAGTTCAGACCCAGAAATGCTGCAGGCAGACAAGGGGGGAACAAAAGAGAAAGTTCTTGGTTATATTTCTTTTTAGTCTCATGGTATGCACCTTGCTGTGGCCAATTATTTTTTTTCCACTGACTCACATTTTTCCACTTTAAATGCATGAGCAATTTGAGTGAGAAATTACCATTTGTTTTGGCTCGCAACCTCTTTCTCTGTAAAATGATCCTCTGCAAAGCACTACATTAATATATTGCAGTGACAGTTGAGAACGTACTTTGGGCATGCATTTAATTACAGTCATCGCAGTTGGCTATCCCATAGGCTGCAGAAAGGTTTAAGCCTCTCCCTCCACTTCCTTTTATGTGGACCTGCAAGCTCTCCACCTTCACAACTCCGTAATGAATGGGCTGAGTGAGAAATGTGTGTTTCTCATTTATTTCCAGACTTTTAACTCAGACTACACCTTCGACCTGTGTGATGTAATCACATTTAGTATGGAAATCTGCTTCTTTTTTAGGCATGTTTCTTAAAAGCATATTGCTTTATTTTTTTAAACAACCTTAGTCAGAAGTCCAGAACAATCTTTTAGCTGACAGACACCAGACTGGACACTCCCTCTCTCTGGACATGAATATAATGACCGTAATATTATTACTAGGACTAGATGCTAGACACTGGGGACAGTGGCATGATCCTCTTTATTTGATAGGGCTTTGATGTTTTTTTTTTTTTCAACGGAAGACATAGCAAAGGGATTTTTGCTGCAATGAAGCACCTCCAGACGCATTTCCTGCTAATACAGCAGTTAGCGGTGAAGAACCGGCAGGATTAATTTTTTATAAAATACTGCACAACAAATCTTAACTCCCATAAAGTTTTACGATCCGAGTCCCCCACAAATATTCCCTTTTATGTGCCACAGAGAAATGCTGCTGTCCAAGCAGCTCTTAAAATGGCAGGTGTCCTTCCACAGATTGCCCTGTTTACAACTCATGAATCACTGCAGGCTCTGAAGTGGACAGCCCCACAAACTCCAGAGGATACTGAACCAGTAAGGGTGTTTAAAGTCACACTTGCTCATAAACCTATGATAGATAATGCTCAATAAAACAGCAAAGGGGAAAGGGAACAATTAATTAAAATCTATTGGAAAATAATTTACGTCTGCACTAACAAACATTTGGGGGATAAAACAACTATGCTCCAGCGCTACGAGCCTATTTGAAAGGCTAATTAACCTGCTTAACTTGCTAAGCAATTTTCTGAATTCAACAAATTGGCCAGGCAAGACGGCAGTGGAGTAGAAAAATTAGGGCAATATGCAGGGACTTCAATTACGCCACAGCATATGCTAATCTGATTTTGCAGGTAATATTTACTGGCTAGGAAAACAAAATGGCCTGTCTCTAATGGCGACAGTGGCTGCAGCAACAGCACAGCTTTCCAATGCTTTCTAGAGAGGTTATATAGTCCAGATAACAATTTATAGGCAGCAGGTCCTGCCTTGGCAGGTTATCACATGGTGCTGCCGCTATTGAGGGAGCTTAAAGCATGTCAATGTGGATTTATGAAGTTGATTAGAGGATAGGTCATTGTTTTCTCTAAGGCTCAGTAAAGGCAGAGAGATTTCCCCAGACTGAATCATTTAGTGTGCTGCAGTCAGACAGAGCCGTGGTCTTTGTTCCAAATCAGGAGTGTCACACAACTCAGGGTGTATAATCTCAAATTGATTCCCGTCTCATGCACTGTGCTTTTCTTTTTCGGTTTTCATTTCACTCATACGTAGCACCACGGTCTGTTATACGAGAAGCAATTTTGAGCCATGGGCTATAGATTAAAGAGCAAGGCACAAGAACAAAACACAGGACAGAGACTTACATTTAAGCAAGTGAAAGAAATATGGCTACAATATTTTCATGACTTGACCAGACTTCATGCAGAAAAAAATGACATGAATAACAAGTCAATTCTTGAAGAAAAAACAATTCATGAAATAAACTGACAGTGCTGTGCACAGGAAAGGAATGTGTGGTAAGTATTCGGGACAATATGTTAGTTGAGTTCAGACGAGGCTTTTCTGTCAGAGGATAAGCCGGTTAAGTCCACTGTACTATAATTGTACGGGACAGACCCATAATCCACAGTAAACTATATCTACAACCCCCTCCCCTCCCCCAGCCTAACCCAAACCAACCCCTACCCTAAGTCTAACCCCCTTCATAATAAAAGGTCTTTATTGGAAGTGGCTTTGTGGAGCAGGGGTCACCTTTTGTATGGCCTGACAGCTGAAAAGATGCCAGTGATTAATGACTTTTGGGGACCTCTGTACAAGGACCTCCGCTGCTGACAAAAACAGCTTTTCTCTTCCATCACAAAAAATACCCGAAGTGTACTTAAGGCAGCTGCTTGTGCATTTTGGAACCAGTTCACATTTTTTTTTCTTTTTTTTAGGGGGGAGCAACTAATTTTTCCACTTTTTGCCCCAGTCTCCAGCAACCTCTCTTGGCCACGCAAATTGAAATGGAACCAAACCCCCCCCCCCCCTTCAGAAGTCTGGGGGTGTTCTGTAGAGCTCCATTGTTTTTAAAGTTCCAAGCAGCTCGGTTCCAAGGGCCAGCCATGTCTCTTTTGCATATTGCTTCCTCTCCATTGTGTTTTGGCTGGTGTGGCCAGGGTTCGTACCTTAAGGGCCATGGGAAAAGGCAGGCCGACCGGGGAAGTCAGAGAAGAGGCAGCCCAACGGTTCAGCGGAGAGAAACACACACGCATGCCAAACACACACACAGACTTCCAGCATAAATAGGCTAGGTATGTTGTACTGCTATTTGGCAGGACGAATTCAAATACAGTATACAGTATAGTGTACGCTTTCAAATATGATGGTTGAATTGCATGGTAATAAAAACGGCGTGGGGGACAAATGAAGATAAATGAAACACACACACACACACACACACACACACACACACACACACACACACACACACACACACACACACACAAATACAGACCCAAGACTTAATTACAAAAAAAGGAAGGAGTCTTTATGAAGGCAGATAATGAATGACTACCATGGTTCTAAAACTCAAAGACTCCTGATATTCATCTAGCACTATTATTTCAAAGGCAGCTGCTGCACTCCCACTTGTGAGAGAGAGAAGAGAGGAGAGAAGAGAGAGAGGCTTAAACCCAAGCCATGTCTATAAAAATGGTCCACTGCTCAACTTCACTCTGCTAATGCCCACACAGACCGAAAAAAAAGAAATATCGCAGATAAAAAGGGGGTCCCATATAAAACACAATCACATCTCTGATGCACAGCCAAGCGCTCGCATTTGCAGGATGAAGGTGAGGTGTACTCAGCAGACGTGAGCACTGGAAGGGGAGAGGAGGGGGGAGGGGGAAGGAGGGGGAGAGGAGGGGGGAGGGATGCTTCTGTTATCATTAGGACTGTAGAACGTGATTATAGATTTCATGTTTGGACCTTCATCTCCCCTACTGTGCTCGCAGATGGATAAAAAAAGTCACACACACACACACACACACACACACACACACACACACACACACACACACACACACACACACACGCCTGAGTGGCTGCCGAGTTTGAAACCCACATAGGCAACAGTAAATGGTATCGGACTACTGTCAATATCTGGCCTGAAAGGGAAAGTAATAAATAAAAACCAGAAATGAAACTCAGCAACAACAGGGCAACTCCTCCCCTCACGACTCAGCAACAACAGGGCAGCTCCTCCCCTCCCGACTCAGCAACAACAGGGCAGCTCCTCCCCTCCCGACTCAGCAACAACAGGGCAGCTCCTCCCCTCCCGACTCAGCAACAACAGGGCAGCTCCACCCCTCCCGCCCCCTCACCACCAACACCCCCTCCACCAAACCGCAATACAATACATGAATGTATGCCGTGCGTCTGCTTGTGTTTTTATGTGTGGAATATTGTGCCTAGGCTAGTCTGTAGTACTGATGGTGGAAACTGAGGGTTATGTTATGTTATGATAGTATACTGTTGGATGGGGATGTCTTTATGTTGTGTTTATGTGTTTATGAGTCTGGGAAAGAGGAGAAGACTGGAGCTCACACAGCGAGCGTGATGCCCTATGAGGAGGTGCCCCTATGAGGAGGTGCCTTGCCGCCTTTGGGGAGGCCACGGGAAGGCTGATGGGGAGATTTATGGCTGGTTGTATCTTTGCAAATGGAGGCCGCCCTTAAATTAGGCCCTGCAAGTAATTTCCTCCCCTCCGCTACTGGGTCATGACACAGTCCCTGCTTTGCAGCACTGTTGAAAGCTGCGGTGCATCTGTGGGTCTCTTTCGTCAAGCATGCAGTCCAGTTCACACCAGCATTTTGGGTTCTTATAGAAACACAATTTTCAATCATATGGAAACGTGAGCACATGTTTCTGTACACTACTATGATTACACTCGAGCTTTCAGCAGCGCCTGTAATTCACAGTCACGGCCTGGGACATTAGAGGGAGCGCTAAGAGGATCAGCACGAGTGAAATTTCATTTACGCTCCTGCGACTGAGTGCCAAGGTCAAAAGGGGCTCTCTGCCAATGACTTCTGCAGAGCCTCACCGTTTGTGCTGTGCACATATTCATAAAGTGCATAATAATCTGGCTACCACCGTGGAACCGTGCTAAAAGCCAAAATAAGCTGACCTTTCGTCGCAGTCAGACCTTTAGTATGAGTCATCTGCCCTGCCTGGGGGTGACAACTTTAGGGTCAAACAGATCAGGAAATCCTACCGTAGGAGAAATGAAAACATGCACTGTGGCGACTGGAGATTTAGGAGCTTACAGTAAAGTATAATGAATATACTGCATATGTGTGTCTGTGTGTTTATATATAGATGCACACACACACATCTGCAGTATACATTGGTTGGCACCCTCTTCAAAGGTCAGTAGCTATATCCGATTCATTCACAGGTGCACACACATGGAAACGCTCACAAAGCTCCCCACCTACGTTAAAGGTGTTTTTTTATTCATTCATTCTAGTCTCCGTGTCCCACTACCCTTCTCTGCTCTGTTCCTTTATTTGCAAAAACAACTTTGCAAGCTGGACGTTCCACGTTTAGGGCCCATTTTATCATCAAGAACCGAGGCCGGATTAGATTTAGCAGAGGGCTTATTTTAAAAAAGTTAAAAATAAAGGCACCAAGTGACACAAATTCAAACCCAGGGCACACGCCTCAGAGGCAGAAAACATCTGTACAGCACGCAGATTCCTTTCATATTCGTTAGTAATTGATTTCCCGAGAGACCACAGCACGCTGCAAGCCAAGAGGCGATAAAAGTTGCTTTTCATTTTTAGCCTGTAATCCTCTTGGCACTACGCACTTTTTTTTTTTTAAGATTGCATAACCGCCTTCTCTCCCCACCAAAAGTAACAACAGAGCCACAGTCTGAGTCTTTCGTTGAGATCTTAGACCGTAGACCTGCTAGTGAGCATGCTCAGAAGTGGGATGACCTGTGCATCCCACACTGGATCCTAGCAGCAAATTGGCAGCCAAGTACGTCAGAGACGTTGCTGTTGTTGTTGTTGTTGTTGTTGTTGCATTGTTGTTACCTTTGCCAAAGAGATTGCATTTTGCCAGCATTGTCTGGCAAATTGGGTGTTTGTTACTGTAGTTAGCAACTTTACGCAAAAAGTAATGAACAGATTTGCATGGAATTTTCTGGAAAGGGTGAAAATGGGCCAATGATGGAATGATTAGCTTTTGGCGATGATCCTGATCACTTTCTGTATCCAGGATTTTTTTTTTAAAGGATTCTTTAGCATTGGCAGATAGGGCATGGTTTGGCAGATAGGGCATGGTTTGGCAGATAGGGCATGGTTTGGCTGTTTGTGTGGAAAAAAAGTGGCTTTGCCAGGCCGGTGTCAAATTCGGAAGGAGGGCTCTCGGGGGAGCTGATCAGAGGTGGCGCTGTCATTAGGATGATGTACTTGTCACTTCCAGCTGCAGTTAACAGCCCTCCTGTTTTCACACTCTCGCCTCTGCAGTCTCCCAGGGTCATGGAAAAAGGGTGGGGAAATGGAGAGAAAGGAGAAGAGAGGAGAGATGAGGAGAGGAGAGCAGAGGAGAGAAGAGGAGAGAAGAAGAGAGGAGAGGAGAAAAGAGAAGGGGAAAGGAGGGGAGGGGAGAGATGAGGAGAGGAGAGCAGAGCAGAGGAGAGAAAAAGAGAGGAGAGGAGAAAAGAGAAGGGGAAAGGAGGGGAGGGGAGAGATGAGGAGAGGAGAGCAGAGCAGAGGAGAGAAAAAGAGAGGAGAGGAGAAAAGAGAAGGGGAAAGGAGGGAAGGGGAGAGATGAGGAGAGGAGAGCAGAGGAGAGAAAAAGAGAGGAGAGGAGAAAAGAGAAGGGGAAAGGAGGGGAGGGGAGAGATGAGGAGAGGAGAGGAGAGCAGAGGAGAGAAAAAGAGAGGAGAGGAGAAAAGAGAAGGGGAAAGGAGGGGAGGGGAGAGATGAGGAGAGGAGAGCAGAGCAGAGGAGAGAAAAAGAGAGGAGAGGAGAAAAGAGAAGGGGAAAGGAGGGGAGGGGAGAGATGAGGAGAGGAGAGCAGAGCAGAGGAGAGAAAAAGAGAGGAGAGGAGAAAAGAGAAGGGGAAAGGAGGGAAGGGGAGAGATGAGGAGAGCAGAGCAGAGGAGAGAAAAAGAGAGGAGAGGAGAAAAGAGAAGGGGAAAGGAGGGGAGGGGAGAGATGAGGAGAGGAGAGGAGAGCAGAGGAGAGAAAAAGAGAGGAGAGGAGAAAAGAGAAGGGGATAGGAGTGGAGGGGAGAGATGAGGAGAGGAGAGGAGAGCAGAGGAGAGAAAAAGAGAGGAGAGGAGAAAAGCGAAGGCGAAAGCAGGGGAGAGGAGGGGTGAGAGTGTGAGGTGAAAGGACTGGAATGGTTTCCCAACAGTTCTTTGAGTAAGCCTCTATAGCTGGCAGCAGGCACCACTTACTGACTCCTATGGTGGTTCCATTCATCGGGCCGCTCACTGCAGCACAAACTGCCTGGGTCAACAGAAAAGGTGTGTTTTCAATAGGCTGAGAATTTGGGGGGGCAGAGGGAGGGGGGCAGAGGAAAAAGGGAGTAACTTAGCAGGCATACAGTGGTGGGGGTTGCAGTGTGTGTGTGTGTGTGTGTGCGTGTGTGTGTGTGTGTGTGTGTGTGTGGTTGTGTGTGTGTGCATAAGTGGTGGGGAAATGGCTCAGTAGCTTCCCATTCCACTCCTTTCAGGAGACCTCAGACAAGTTGTGTATGTGTGTGAGAGAGAGTGTGTGTGTGTGTGTGTGTGTGTGTGTGTATGTGTGTGTGCGTGTGTGTGAAGGAGTAGTATTGGATAGGGTGGGGCAGTTTGCTGATGAGCTTCTTCACAACTGGCCTCCTTCCCTTCGGAGATCAAAGCAGGAGTCCCTGCCAGCACAAAACAGAATCTGTTGTTAAAAAAAAAAGCCCGAACGTAAACAAAAGTAGCCCAGGCCCCACTGCTCCAAATCCCCCACCAGCAATCACGGCAAGCTATTCAAGGTTTAGGCCCCAACAAGGAGACTGAGCGCAAGCGAGAATAAAGCAGCTTGAGAGGGCAAGATGGAGGGAGAAAGAGAAGGAGGGAGAGAGGGAGAAAGGTGGAAAAGTGAGAAAGAAAGCACTCGAGCTAGTGGATACAGAGAGAGATAGAGGGGGAAAGAGAGAGAGAATGAGAGAGAAAGAAAGAATGAGAAGGAAAGTGGTAGAACTAAAGGACTTGAGAGAGAGCGAGAGAGGCGGGGGGGAATAAGAAGAAAGAGAGAGAGAGAGAGAGAATGCGGATATGAGAAAGGGGGACAGAGAGAGAGAGAGGGAGAGGGAGGGAGAGAGAAAGAGAGAAAGAAAGAATGAGAAAGAAAGTGCTAGAACTAAAGGGCTTGAGAGAGAGGGAGAGAAAGGGGAGATGTCTGTGGATGTCTGCTTATCCATTAACGACACGGCGGCAAAAAGGCACCATAAATTGCCCTTTTCGCAATAGGAGCTTACCGCTTCAAGACAGGTGGGTGGAGGTGTCAATAGGGGAAAGAACAAGAAGAAGAAGTGCACACGAGAAAGAAGAGATAGAGAGAGGGTGGGAGGGAGGGCGGGAGAGAGACAGAGAGAGGGTGGGAGGGAGGGCGGGAGAGAAATAGAGACATGGAGTCGGAGAGCCGGAGAACGAGTGGGAAGAGGCCACATCATTACTGAGGTAATACAGTAAAGAAAGAAAAAGCATTGTCAAGATAATCTGTACCTAGCCTGGTAAACCAGCCCTTCGTACTTCATTTCATTTTGTACAGAGGGTCTGGACCGGAATCTCTTGAGGGTCATGTAAGCTATCCAATCAGCGAACAGAGGGTGTGTTCGTGGGCCATAACAATGACTTTGTGTGCTACATTTGAATTGTAGTGCGAAGGTAGGCTAATTGCATACGTGACAACCAGGCGTTAGTGATTGGGTAAAGGCAGAGGCAGAGGTTTTAAACTTCAGCAGAGTCCACACCTCCAGGAAGAAATCGTTTCTCACAGCCTCCGCTCCAGACCCTCTGTACAAAATGAAATGAAGTACAAGGAGCTGGTTTAACAGGCTAGATAATCTGTACCAGCCCCCACAACCCTAAATCCTCAAGACTGCTGCTGGCCACAAATAAAGACAGTAAACCGAACTGAGACACTGTAAAGATGGAGGAGGTGAAAAGAAAGAGAGAGAGAGAGAGAGAGAGCAGAGGAGAGAAGAGGCCTAGCCCTGTTCAGACCATGGCAACTGTCTAGTGCTGTGAGAAAATCCCATAGGAAACATAAGGGGCAGGTGGGAGTGTGGGGGCGGTGGGTGGGGAGGTCTGATGCTACTCTGTCTTCATTAGAGCCCACCATTATGGCTCATTAGAGCGTCAGTTGCACTGGCTCTGCCTTCCAATGACCCTCGCTGGAATGAAACCAACCCTAATACCAGCTAAGCAATAATCAACTCCACTCCATAATCTCTCTCCACCCCACCCACTGCCACCACCCCTACCACCCGACCACCACCAGCGACACCAACACCCCCTCCACCCAGTGCTTGCTCAAGGCAACCTCTGGCGTCTTCAGTCCCCAAACCCTCGCAAATCAGAAACAGCCCCAGATATGTTGACTTAACAGGGGCCTCTCCTGCCCTCAGTGCCACAGCCCTCAATGAGATTAGCACCAGCTAAGACTGGCGGCCGACTCCCTTCCCTGATCCACTGACTTCAGAGCAAACACACTAGCCTCGAGCTTAGCAGCGGGGACCAGTTACACATAACTGTAGCTGGCGCTGTGCTGTTGCATGGTTAAGGACCAAATAGGACACAGAGAAAAGGAAATGGGAAAGGGAGGAAGGGGGATAAGGACAGGATTGTGGTGGTTTGGGAGCGAAACCATGCGGTGTGTGTGTGTTAGCGTTAGGCCCCCTAACGCTCAGACTGAGGGACTCAGTGAGTGCCAAGGTGTGGCTCACAAGCGAATCCCGTGTTGCACGGCACTCACTGTTTCCCGCCAAACAGCGTCGAGGAGGTGGTACTCTCGAGTCTCTCACGCTGTCATGCTGGTGAGAAAGACGAGTCGAGTGATGACAGTGAAACTGGTACAAATGGGCTTCTGAGCCTCTGGCAAACAGGTACTAGAGGAAGGGAATTCACTGGTCCTTCAAGAAAATCCGATTTATTCTTGTAATGTGAAAATAAGCATATGTAAACACTCACATACATACAGAGCACATAGAAACAGAGAACCTTAGTACATGCGCTCATGCATGAAAAACACCCACACACACACACAAACACACACACACACATCTCTGGCCCATATTTACCACATCATAGTGCCCCCACCACCCCCCACCGCAACCCCACCCCAAAGAAGAAGGGTTACAGTACCATTTGTACCACAAACTGCATTTCTGTCAGAATATTGGCCACAGAAAAGGCAACTAGCCTCTGGCTGCGCAGACCAGGCAAGTGTTCTCTTCTGGCCACAACTAAAAAAACACTAAAGTGACTACCAGCCAACGCACATCAAATCCACCCAGTTGCCATAATTCAGGCTGAACTATCAGGATGAGTGGCTTTCTATTTCTTCACCCATTGAAACACGTAGCAGTGAACAGGCAATGCAGATATTTGCAGATATTCTATGCAAAGCATTACCTGCTCAGCCCTCAGGAAATAAATGTGTTTTTACAGCATTCAAATGCTACCCCAACCGCATGATGTTTTTTTCGCTCTTGACAGACTGTGTAATTATCTGTTTCTCTTCTGCAAGTCTGTTGAGTCATCTTTTCTTTTTCTTCGATGGTTGTATCCCAAAGCTGTCACCATTCCATCAACTGCTTTTTGCTGCTTCTGAGAAAAAAAAGTGTAGGACGTGAGAGCACAATTCTAACAGATGTTTTGTAAGTGCATCAAAAAGCTACTTTGTACTGCGAGCGCGGGGTGTGTCTGTGTATGTGTGTAAGTGTGTCCGTCTCCCTGTCCTGTCCATCAGCCAAATTGAGCGTGCGTGCCTTGTTTGCTTTTCCCTCACCGCCATCAGTCTGCGTAGGAAAACAGAGCACACTCTGTCCTGCCTCGAAGACTCTAAATAAATAAACAGGCCAAATAGTAGGCGCTCAAAATCTGCAGCTTCGACATCGTGAGTGACAGGGAACGGGAGCGCCACGCTCGTCCCCGACAGTAGCCACCCCTCCCAAACACACACACACTCACACACACACACACACACACACACACACACACACACACACACACACACACACACACACACACACACACACACACCCTTCAATCCGACCTGAGCTGTGGATCAAACATCAAATCTCTGATCCTCCCTCTGGCCTGAGCCGGTGGGATTCTGAGGCTCTGCCAGCACCTCCCTTGGCCCTGCCACCAACACCAATGCTCAGCGGAGGTGGCCAGGGCAGGGCTAGGCAAGGAAAGGCAAGGCAAGGCAGCCAGACATACAGACAGACAGATGGACGGCAGGGATGCTATTAGGAGTTAAGCTTTACTGGCCAGCCTGACACCCCAGCCTAACACCCCCAAATACACACACACACACACACACACACACACATACAACACAATGCTAGGACACATGGGAGCAAGATTTTTTTAAGAATTAGCACAACACAATGTTTCCTTGTGTGTTGATCTATGGATTAACTCTCCACACTCACAGTTTTAGCTAAAATTAGAAAGACCTCTTTCCCACCCCCTTAATCCCTTAATGGTTTTTGCCATTTTTTCAATTTTCAAAAATTTTTTGTAAGGTAACCAATGAACCGATTTTCTCCCCAACAACAAAATCTCCTCGAGGCTGTGACAATACCGACATACTGTCAAAATTTCAGAATGATATGTTCATGACTTTTGGAGTTATTTTGCTAACAGACAGCCAGACAGACAGATAAATGCCGGCAAAAACATAACCCCCTTGACAGAGGTAATAGTAGCTCTGGACACCTTTATCTTGACAGTGCTGCAATGGCAGCATCCTTTGCTAAGGTAGACATTACACTTTATAGATATAATGTCTTTAAGAATCAGAAAAATAGAAATTAGAAATACACTCTTTTCCTACCGCATACTGCGGACGTTAATTAATCTGCCAAAGAAACTAACTTGCTACTAAGATCTTTAAACCTTGTTTATTATTACAGCTGAAAAAAGGAGCAGTGACGCCCGTGTTGAACAGCTAGATCAATGCTAGATGGGTGGACAGATAGAAGGCCATGTTGGTAGAGACAGATAAATAGAGATAAAATGTTGTGAAGCCAGCAGGCGAGAAATGGACACAAAGAAAAAGAGAGAAATGGAGAAAGTGAAAGAAAGAGAGGGAGGGAGATAGTGAGAGAGAGAGAGAGAGAGAGAGAGAGAGAGAGAGAGAGAGAGAAAGGAGGGAAAGGAGAGAAAGAGCTGACACACTTTAGTCAACAGCCTTGTCTTGCTATTATGCTACTGCTAACGCAAGAGCCTTCGTCGTGAGACGGGGACGCCGATCGTGGCGGTGAGAGCACAGCAGAGAGGCAGAGAACACAACACACAATAGGGCTTCAGAGATGCGCACAATAAACGAGAGAAGGAGGAGGAGGAGGAGGAGGAGGAGGAGGGAGGAAGCGAAGGAAGGGACAGAAAGAAAAAGGAGAGCCGGGTGAAGGACTCTTGAATGCTGCAATCTCACAGGGCAATTACAACTCCTCCACCGCGGGCGGGTGGGTGGGGGCGGTGGTGGAGGGGATGGGGGTGGGCATGGGTATGGGCATGGGGGTGCTGTATGTCTCAAGGGCAGCATCCAGTGGGTAGCCAATCAGCAGTGGAGAGAAGAGCGTGTACAGCACTAACTGCTAGCAGACAGTTCACAGTGAGTACCTACTGAAACGCATGCCTCCCCTCCAGTGCAGTGCAGCGCAGTGCAGTGGTAGACTGGTAAACCCACCCTTCGTACTTCATTTCATTTTGTACAGAGGGTCTGGACCGGAATCTCTTGAAGGTCAAGCAAGTCCCAGCAAGACCGATCCAATCAGCGAAAAGAGGGTGTGTTCGTTAGCCGTGACGTTGACCTTGTGTGCTACATTTGAATTGTAGTGCATAGGTAGGCTAATTGCATACGTGACGACCAGGCGTTAGTGATTGGGTAAAGGCAGAGGCACTTTTTTTAAAACTTCAGCAGAGTCCACACCTCCAACAATTAGTTTCTGACGGTCTCTGTTCCAGACCCTCTGTACAAAATGAAATGAAGTACGAGAGGCTGGTTTACCAGGCTACTCCTCCTGTGCTGTGCTGTGCTGTGCTGTGCTGTGCTGTGCTGTGCTGTGCTGTGCTGTGCTGTGCTGTGCTGTGGAGCCACCGCCGAGGACTTCTTATCACCTCTGTCGTGGGGAGATGAGATGAGGGGGGAAAAAAAACGAAAAGCCTCAAAGCAGCTGCGAACAATACGGGGACGTCAGGCCTCTCCTTCGTTCCTCTCTTCATCACTCACAGACAACACCTTTGCTCCACATCCTGTACCAGGCACACAGCAGGGCGACGAGAGATAGAGCCCATCACCGCACCACTGACTAGACTAGGGGTGGGTATTGGTAAACACTTAACGATACAGTACATATCATGATACATTTGTCACAATACAATTCTATCACGATACATTGCGATACTGGGTATATTGCAATGCATTGTGATATTCTACATAGGTCAGTGAAAAAAATAGAGATGAATTATCATTTGCTATGTATGATCTGGATAGTCTTACATCTTACATCAAAACTGAATTAAATCAACATAACTCAGAGTTACTGAACTCATCATAACTCAAAAACATAAAGTGAATAGGATTTAGAAAATAAACCACTGGAGGACAGAGCTGTAATATAAGTTTAAACAATATACAAACAATATAAGTTTATTTTTTTGGAGTCCAAAATTGCTATAGTATATTGTAAAAATGCGTATCATGATATATTGTGATACTGATGTTTAAATCGATATAGTATATTGTATATACGATATATTGCAATATATTGCAATATATTGTGATAACAATATTTTTGAACACCCCTACCACTGACTATCCCCATCGACCCACCTACCCACAACCATCCTCTCTACCCCGCTGCCCTCAGACACAGGGTCGAATACAGGGTGTGAATACAAACCACCTCTGGTCAAAACATTCAAACAAAAAAACACACCCGAATCTCCGGCGGTGTGCGGAGGAAGCACCCACGCATGATTTGTTAGTCTCGTCTGCTTTTGGCTGTACTGTCTGAAAACCATTATTCACCACAGCCCTGTTTACAGACAACACCTGTGAGTGCAATTACGACATCCGTCAAGGTAGCTGTAACAACGGTGCAAAGCGCCAGCTCTCTTTCTCTCTGTCTCCCTTTCCCTCTCTCTCTCACTCTCTCTTTCTCTCTGTCTCTATCTTTTTTTCTCTTTTCCTCTCTTTCCCTTACTCTGTCTCTCTCTCTTTACCCTCACACTCTCTCTCTCTCTTCCTCTCTCTCTCGCCCTCTCTTTCCCTTGATCTCTCTCTCTCTCTCTCTCTCTCTCTTTCAGTCTCTATCTTTTTTTCTCTTTTCCTCTCTTTCCCTTACTCTGTCTCTCTCTCTCTTTTCCCTCACACTATCTCTCTCTCTTTTCCTCTCTCTCTCACTCTCTCACTCTCTCTTTCTCTCTGTCTCTATCTTTTTTTCTCTTTTCCTCTCTTTCCCTTACTCTGTCTCTCTCTCTCTTTCCCTCACACTATCTCTCTCTCTTTTCTTCTCTCTCTCGCCCTCTCTTTCCCTTGATCTCTCTCTCTCTCTCTCTCTCTCTCTCTCTCTCTCTCTCTTTCAGTCTCTATCTCCTTACCTCTTTGCCCCTGTTTATATATCTCTCTCTCTCTCTCTCTCTGTTTCTGTCTTTCCCTTTTTCTCACACTCTTTCTCTAGCTCTCTATTTTGCACTCTGTGTGTCTTATCTGCAGCCTGTCGGCAA
>CM050215.1:31070467-31082967 GCA_027475355.1 Coilia nasus | reverse complement strand
CCAAAGAGACCAGCCAGCCACACCAACACTTCCACCCACCCACACACACACACACACACACACACACACACGCGCACATACATACAAACACACACACACAATCACACACAGACACACACACACACACACACACACACACACACACACGCACGCACATACATACAAACACACACACACAATCACACACAGACACACACACAAACACACATAAAACACACACACAGACACACACACGCGTGCAAGTGCACACATACACACCCAGTCATAAATTACCCCAAATTAACTCGTCACACTCAGCTCCACCAGCTCTCCACACACACACGGCTCTTTTTATCTCGCACGCACACGCGCACGCACGCACACACACAATCACACACACATAGTTTTTTCTCTCTCTCTGGCCCACTCTCTCTCTACCACCCCTCTGTACTTGCCTAATGGATCTATTAACCAAATGGATGGAGGGGTAAACTGCTCTCCGGGGCTGAAATTCATGTTGGGCTCATATGGTAAAAACAGGGAGGGGAGGGGTGGGCGCAGGATGGATCGACAGTGAGAGGGGTCGAGAGCTGCAGGATGTGCTGAGTCGGCCATTTTGTTGTTTGTGTGTGATTTTATATATATATATATATATATATATATATATATATATATATATATATATATATATATATATATAAAGCTGGAGGTTAATGAACTGGCAAAATGATTGAAATTGAAATGACGCTGGTACTCCTGGGAATTACGCTGAAAATGTGCGGAGCCAGGAAAAAAGGAAAGTGGGAAAAAAAGCTCTCTCATCTGGCCGCCGCCATGCCATGCTTTCTAATTACAGGCAGATCTTAATTTAAACTGTGCGATAATCTGCACTGGGCCGTGTTCGCCAGATTTATTTTTCTGTTCTAAACTTGCCGTCACCACCACCACTGCCATCAATACTCACTCACCCACACACACACACACACACACACACACATACACGCACACCTACACACACACACACTTACACTTACACTTACACTTACACATACACACACACACACAGACACCAGCTTTGGATGGGTGTTCTTGCGAAGTAGCACTCAGCACTTGGGATAAACACACATCATCTCAATGTGACAGCAGTCGAGGAGAACCTCCATGGCAGGGACCAGGCAGGGAAATCAATCCGTTTGTGATTTGCTTTCCTTGCTCTCCTTCCCCTTCCCCCTTTTTTCGTTTGGATTCTCTCTCTCTCTCTCCCTCCCTCTCTCTCTCTCTCTCTCTCTCTCTCCCTCCCTCTCTCTCTCTCTCTCTCTCTCTCTCTCTCTCTCCCTCCCTCTCTCTCTCTCTCTCTCTCTCTCTCTCCCTCCCTCTCTCTCTCTCTCTCTCTCCCTCCCTCTCTCTCTCTCTCTCTCTCTCTCTCTCTCCCTCCCTCTCTCTCTCTCTCTCTCTCACTCTCTCTCTCTCCCTCCCTCTCTCTCTCTCTCTCTCTCTCTCCCTCCCTCTCTCTCTCTCTCTCTCTCACTCTCTCTCTCTCTCTCCCTCCCTCTCTCTCTCTCTCTCTCTCCCTCCCTCCCTCTCTCTCTCTCTCTCTCTACCTCCCTCTCTCTCTCTCTCTCTCCCTACCTCCCTCTCTCTCTCTCTCACTTTCTCCTTCTTTCGGCAGCCTGCCTCAGAGGCGATGAAATGTGCACTCTGAGGGCCGATGGCTGTCACAGATAGCGCTAAGGTTGGTGCGGGCTGCTAAGGCGTTAAGCAGCCAGGGGTCCACACGACGCCAGCCTTGCGTCCACAGCTTCTGATACCCGTATCATGCTGGCATCGCTCTCGTGTTGCTGAAGCCCAGAGCGTGGCGATAAGCTGGCGGACGGCGTGGCACCAACACACCCTGAATGGCCTTTTAATCCCCAAACCCCTCTGCCCATCTCAGAGCCAACAAGCCTTAGATAAGCCAGGCCTTTGAAAGAAAAATGGCGTCCGCGACAGTTTGGCTGCGTGAGGGACACCTCTTTGGGTCCGTGTAGCCGGCCCTGAGCAAACCTGAGGAATTCTTCCACACCACTGTCGACACCGATTCAAAACCACTAGCCCATGTAGCACTCCTGTGCCTGGCTTGGGCTATGCGTGTGTGGCGAGAGTGTGTTTAGATTGGGCACTGCAGCAGAGGCCCCAAACGTTCCATATTGTGGAAGTTGCCTACACACGTTAAATGCACTTTAACAGGCTTTCATGTGAATGCCCTCGGGAGTCATGGAAACGCCGTCCAAAGCGGTGACACAGGATCAGATTTTCAAAGGTTCCACATTGAATTCAAATCAGATTTTTACTGACATGGCCCCACAATATATAAATACATGTCACGGCACATCACTGGGCCAAGCTTAAACTAGTACTTGATCTCATAGAGATCTCACAGAGCAACATAGCCAAGGAAAAAAACTCCCCATGTGCACACGAGACATCCCATAATGAGCTCAACGAGAAGATGTTGAGTCCACACCATCATTGCAACGAGCGTTGATCCCGAGGCTAGGTGAGGGGGGGGGTTCAATTTCCTCCCGTATTTTGCGTACATTCACAGCGCTTAATTTGCTGTTGAGGACTGATTTATTAGGCCAGGGAGGTAGGGCTGTATATTGGGGTCTCTGGTGGGGTCTGCGCTCTCCACATCTGTGAAAGCGCGCTGATTACTTCGACTGCGCAAAAGAATACTTATGAGCAGGACTCCCAGTGCTGTGCTTTGCATTAATTAGCTCGTCCACCACTGCCCTTGAAGGCCCTTCAGGGTCTTTAGATACATTTTATGTGGAAGGTGTGGGGAAAGGGTGGGGGTGGGGCGTAGTAAAGGGGGGGTTCAGATAGTGCGCTAACGTTCTCGATGCAACGTTCTCGTACCGGAACGCAAACCCATTAGTGATGTAAAGAGTCGCACTGCAGTTTTTAGGATTCAGGCTAGAGGATAAAGGTTCATATTCACCATTACTCATGACCACACACACACACACGCACATAGAAAACGCTCACACGGCAGGTGGCAGATTTAACAAGGCGAGCGCATTTTTTTTAAGGAGAGGCACTACTGCGTTGAATCACACTTTGCCTCAACCAGATAACACAAAGTGTTTGTTTTTGCCACGTAGGCTCAGCAGCGAACATCTGTTGCAAGACCTCACCAACACCTCACAGACAGCACGCAGTCTGACAGGCAGCAGACATAATCAGACGAGCTTAGTTTCCTTTAGGCAGAGGGAAAAAAAAAATGGTGGGACTCTGCTGCAATAGGCCAAACACCCTGGGGCAGGCCGAGGTAGAGCTCTGCAGGAGAGGCCACGGAGAGGGAAGAGAAAAGCACACCTTGCCCCCCACATCACCATTGCCACCCTCTCCACCCCCCTTCAGAGCGAGAGAGGTATCTTTTCGAAAGCACCCCCCTTCAGAGCGAGAGAGGTATCTTTTCGAAAGCACCCCCCTTCAGAGCGAGAGGTAGCTTTTCGAAAGCACCCCCCTTCAGAGCGAGAGGTATCTTTTCAAAAGCACCCCCCTTCAGAGCGAGAGAGGTATCTTTTCGAAAGCACCCCCCTTCAGAGCGAGAGGTAGCGTTTCGAAAGCACACATTGCCCCCCTACATCACCACCCCCACCCTCTCCACCCCCCTTCAGAGCGAGGTCGTGGTGAGATCACGCACCTCTCACTTTCTCTCTCCCTTCATCCTCCTCTATCTATCTTTCTCTCTCTCTCTATCTCTCTCTATCGCTCTCTCTGTCCCTCCACCCACACCCCCATCCTGCGTTCACCCCTGCAAAGCTCCGTGGTCTTACGCCAGGAACAAAGCCTAGATTCAGCACTTCCTGGATGCAAGCGGCGAAGGGCCCTGGTTAAATAGAGGGAAACGAGCCAGCGAATCGGCAGCGGCGGAGGACAGTCCTGAGATTGAACGCCAGGGCCTCCAGGAGGAAATGAAGGAGTGTGCTGCTGAAACTAAAGCTGCTCGGCGGCGGCAGCAGAAATGAGTAAAAAAAAAGGCAATTGAAAAACAGGGAGAGAGGAAGAGAGAGAGAGAGAGAGGGAGGGGGGAAAGTAGGGGGAGGAGAGAGTGAAAGAGAGAGAGAGAGGGAAAGAGAGAGAGAGAGAGAGAGACAGACAGAGAGAGACAGATGAAGAGAGTAGGGGGAGGAGAGAGTGAGAGAAAGACAGAGAGAGAGAGACAGACAGAGAGAGAGAGGGAGAGAGACAGACAGAGAGAGACAGATGAAGAGAGTAGGGGAATGAGAGAGTAAAAGAAAGAGGGACAGAGAGAGAGGGAGAGAGAGAAAGAGAGAGAGAAAGAGAGACTGACAGAGAGAGACAGATGAAGAGAGCAGGGGGAGGAGAGAGTGCAAGAGAAAGACAGACACAGAGAGTCAGCGAGAGAGAGAGAGAGAGAGAGTGAAAGAGAGAGGGAGGGAGGGAGGGAGGGAGGAGACGGAGACGAGGGAAACTCCAGTTGTACAAACAGCACTTAATTGAGGTGAGAGCGGCGAGGCCGTGCTCAAGAGCAGGAGCAGGAGCAGGAGCAGGAGCGGGGCCGGCTCTGCTGGTCGCACTTCCAGATGGCGGGCTGGCCGGGCTGCTATTGCACCGTGGGCCCGTGCTAATGCAGCAGGATGCCGAGCCCGTAACCCGAGAGGCTTACGAGAAATGTGTGTGTTTGAGAGTGAGTGTCCACTCAGGGGCTGTTTGTGTGAAGTGTGTATGAAGGTGGAACAGGAATGTAAAGACAGCATAGTGTGTGTGTGTGTGTGTGTGTGTGTGTGTGTGTGTGTGTGTGTGTGTGTGTGTGTGTATCTGTGTGTGTCTGTGTGTGTACCTGTGTGTGTGCCTGTGTGCCTGTGTGTGTGTGTGTGTGTACGAGTGCGTGTCTGGTGACTGTGGGAATCTGTGTGTATGTGGGAGGGAAACAGTGTATGTATTCATGTGTGTAGGAGGATGGTGTCAGTCTATGCCAAAACCAACATAATACAGAGCAAGCCAAAGCCACACTCAAACCCATTCTGGCGAACACAGTCACACAAGAGAACCAGTGCCATGGTCAACACTCTTCTCTTTCCAATACTCCATGGCGCTCTATGGGACTTGCAGGAAATGCAGAAAATTACCAGCTTAATTACATTTCTGAAAAAAAAAAAAAATCCTAATGACAACACTTCTGAGGTTGCTTGAGAAGTTTATATTTGTACAGGCTAAGAGAACGCCTATTGCCAAATCGTCAACGGGTTCACAAAGTTCGGATAGGGCCACGAGTTTTGCAATGATGATCAATCGAATAGAGGTGGGGTAGGAAGAAAAGCCAGAGACAGAAAAGAAAATAGCCATAAATAATTCATGCTCCATCAAAGCCAGAGATAAATAAGTCTCTGCAAGTGCATGTAGCCCATGCTAATCTAAGTTTCAAAATAAATGGAAAGCAATACATAATTTAACACCGAAAAGCATTTATACCCAAATCTCTGGTGACCCGATGTGTTTCCTCCTCTTTTTTTTTGCTGTTGTTTGTTTGTGAACGCAATGCCACGCCAAGTACAAGCACTTACACGTATAATAACACTCCTTCATCCTTTGGATATTAGGAAGAGTTGGAGGCATACTAACTAATCAGATGCACTATTGTGTTCATTCTGACAACACCACGTGATTCTCCATAGAGAAATACTAAAAGGGGACTGAATTGTCCTTGGATTTTTTTTTCTACAGTTAAGAACATAATACACTCAGCACAATCTCCTAACAGAAATAAATAAATATACTACAGGACAAAGAACATGCTCCAGGACAGAGGAAGGAAAAAAAAAAAAGAAAACGAAAAATCCTGTTTACCGCTAACCAATATGCTAATGGAGACATTCGCCCTCGTCCTAATAGAGCTGCAATATAAACAACCTACCATTTTAACACCGCACACACAAGAACTCCCTTAACCTCCTGCAGCTCTGTCTCTCTCCTTCCCTTCCCTTCCTCCCTCCCCCTCCCTCTCTCCATCCCTCTCTATCTCTCTTCCTCCTTCCCTCCCCCTCCCTCTCTCCATCCCTCTCCATCTTCCTCCCTCTCTCCATCCTTCTCTATCTCTCTCACTCCCTCCCCCTTCCTTTCTCCATCCCTCTCTATCTCCCTCCCTCTCTCTCTTTCCATCGCCATCTCGATTAACTAGCATCCTTCTGACCTTCTGCTCACAGACTTTAAAAACACTGTTTGGAGATTATTGTGCATTTCAAGCAATTATCCCTCTGTTCCAAAATGTCAGATAACGGCCTGTGTCCAAGGGCAAGCTGAGCTGTGCAGCGTTTCAGTTAAAATCTCTGCCGGTCTCCGGTAAAAGCTCTTTTCTTTCATCTGATGGGTTTGTGGAGGGATTCTACAAGACTTTTGTGCTTCTGAATGAGCACAAACACACACACACACAAACACATTCAAAGGTGCTTTCAGATCAAGGAAACATGACAGATTTCATTGCTGTGCAATCAGTAGATTCAGTACAGACGTACATGAACAAGCTGAGATGATCTATAACAACAGGTTAAAGTAAATATGACCATGTAGGAGCCCTGTACAAATATGAAATATTATGTGTTTTATCCTATTCTATGTAACAGTTTTCTTACCTGACCTATTGTTCAATTCTTTTTTTCATTTTGGTGAGGTAATGTGGTTATTTTGGGCCTGGTAATTTAAAGGTATAATTTTAAAAAGTAGGGTTGGAGGAAAAATCAATTGAGCTTGTCAGTGAGATCGACAAGCAAAGCATTATGGGGAAGTTGCCTTAACATGCCAGACATTCAACAAGACCTCAGTGCCACTGTTTGCAAGACCTCACACCTTCTCAAAAAGCCCGGAGTAAGATGATACTTAAACAGATGGAGTGAATCCAAGCCGAAGAACTCAATCCGGCTTCACGAGCCAGGCACGACACATGGCTTTAAATCCTGAAAGGCCCTGGATGACTGAATCAACGAGGAACGAGTGTAATGATCAGTGGTTGGCTGAGCACCGTGTCATTAATCAAGTTGATTGGCCCCATATTGGTGATCCGCCCTTTGACCCTGATTCGCACGATAACCGATAGGAGACAGGTTGTTCTACAGGTGCGCCACTCTCACACCAGGCATGTTTCGGCCCAACTGCGGGGTCCTCGCGATCGATCCGCAGCAGCAGAACATGATCCTTCCCCACACAGCAGCCATCCTTCACAGTCACTAGACATGGAAGGTTGTATCTGATCAATTTCCCTTTCATATGTACACAAATTAAATTTAGCACCACTGCATACAGTTCACTGGACTGAGTTTATTGTTTATTGCTTGTTTATTAATCACATATGTGCCATTGCTACAATACAATGACTAGCACGTATTATTTACTGCTCAGAAAAACAAAGCTGTATTTTTTTGGACATACTTTCAATTATAACTGCCTCAATAACATCCACATTGTGGCTTGATTAAATATTGTGTATATTTATATCCCCCCTACTGCTGGAGAAAGAAAAATGTTGCTGTTGTTTTGCATGTTTTCACTTTGTCCATAAAAGTATAATTCATTGCTGCATGTTTACCAAACTGTGATGATAATATCCCTGTAATAACCTCTTGCGAAGGGATGGATTCAGCGAACAATAAGCTGCTGAACCCTCTACACATGAAGGTTTAGTGGTGGCTTTAATTTTATATTCATTAAGCTGCATCAAAACTTTTTTTTCCTCTCAATTTTTTTTATTTCATTTTTGTTTTGCATATCAAACACTTTTACACTCAAACACACTTCAACACTTCTTATCTCCTACCTTCCACCTGCAGAAACCTTTCATGCCGTAACAATCTTTTTAACGCATGACTATGAGCAGCCAAAGGCAACCAACCAAGCCTGTGACTTACAAAATAAGGGGAAAAAGATTGCAAAATAACCAAAGATTTACACCATCTTTCGCATTTCTGACATGCTCATTATCGGCTCATCTGCACCCAGCCGGCATTAAAGAGGGTGGATCCCCTTCCCCGATAATCTGCAATCAAATGTAAGTGAGACCCAATGGGACAGGAAGCACAGAAGGGGCTTCCTGTGTGAACGCCCTCAAGCCTCAGCCAGGGCCACGTTATGAATGGACATAGTTGTTGTTGTTGTTGGACGGAGACTTCGATGTTCTACCCCCCTCTCCACACCCCCCTTGCTTATTACCGACCAGAGGGTCTGGAGATCCCCCTTTACCTTGCTCGCGGATCTCTGATTTCCCTCACAGGGTCTGCAGCGAACGGGGGTGGGGGGGGGGTGGGGGGGGGTGGGGGGGGGGTGGGGGGGGGTGGGGGGGGGGTGGGGGGGGGTGGGGGGGGGGGTCCTGGCTGGTGAGGTGCAAATAAAAAGAGCGGCGCAAATCCTCTACGGTCTGCAGATGTTTCTTCTGGCGCCTGTGTTGCTGTGTTGGGTTTCTGCTGAATTGGTGCAGAGGTACAGTTCACACGCTGAGGCGTGAGGGGGGAGAAAGAAAACTTGGAGGAAAGACAATACCCAGTTTACAAGTTTACAAAGTCTGGAGGAAGGCAGCGCTAAAGATGCAGAGGAAATTCACACCGCTTCAAACACAAATGCTGTGGAAAACGCGCCCTCCAGCTCCTCCGGTAGTTAGGTGGCAACAAAGACGCAGCAAAGAAGGCTACAGAATACCCACAAAGACATCCTTTCTCTCCGTCTCTCCGTTACCATACACTCAATCTCTCTCTCTTGTGCTCTCTCTCTCTCATGCTCTCTCTCTGTAAACCTCTCAAGCTGTAATAAACGGAATAGAACAGCAACACAGCTTTACAGTATATTACAGGGCATGAGGATGTACTCTGCAAAGCACACAAATGACCTTTTCTTTTCAAGCAGTCATTGCAGACTGGCTTGTAAATGAGGAGGAACACTCCAACAGAAAGCCCCTAACCCTGTCACTGTAGGACTGTCTTCCGGTGGAAAAAAATGACATTTTGAATTAGAAGACCAGAAAGGAGACGGATGAAATTTCACTAATTAATAAAGGAATATCCCACTGCTCTGTGGACTAATGGGCTCATTACATTGCTCCATGTTATATAACCTCAAGTTATCCTCAGACAAAAAATGACAGAAACACACACACACTCTCATTAACACACACACACACACACACACTTGCATTAACACACAGACATGCACACGCACAGCTACACAGGCACACACACACACACACACATACACATACATGCACACACAAACACACACACACACACACACCTACATACACACACATACACACACATGTACACAGGCACAGACACACATGTACACATACAGTACATGCACACACAAGCACACAGACACCCTTACTTACACACACACACACACACACACACACACCCTGCACATGTACAGTATATATGCTGTCTGATTCACGCTGCATTAAGTGGGAGGAGGGAGCACAGACAGAGACAGAGACGCGGACTCAAGCTGACGGGGACGCTTTCATCAAGATCTCAGGAGGATGATCCATCTAAGCAGAGCCATTTGAGGACCAGCGCCGGCGCCTCTGAATGCCGGACCTGGGGGGGGGGGGGGCGATCCATTTTTCCGTGGAGCTCAGGGCATTGCTTTCAAATCATCGGCTCTAATTCATGCCGATTTGACTCTGACGCTTGCAACGCCCACTGCATGTTTACATACTGCGCACACATAATGTTTGCCATTTGAATAAGTAAAAAATTTACTGAGAAAACCTGTTTTTACAAATTAACAGAGAACGCAGAAAAAGCTTCACTTTGACTATTGTTTGTTTATTCTGATTAGGACCAATTCTAAGCTGTATTGTTACTCATTATTAGTTCCATCTATTATCAACATATCAGAAGAATGTGGATTTGAAACTTATCAATGTTGAAAACAGTAGTAAAATCAACTATGTTCACTTTTCGATACAAAATGTCCATTGACTCCTTAGCAGCCATAGTGACTCAGGAGCATGAGCATTACTGCAAAGCTTACTACAAAATGGGTTTTCTATACATACTCACTTTTAATGCACAAATAGTATCTTCAACTAGTCAATAATTAATATTTTAACGAATAAAATGTGTGAAGCTGTATGAAATAGACATTTGACGTGGGTGTCTTTACCCGTTTTGTTCATCCATTCTTCTTAGATGGAGGCAGCCATTTTGAAATGTATCAATTGTTTGATACAAGTCTGAGATGCACATTTTAGCACTTTAGCCACTTACCAATCAGCAACATTAGCTTAGACAGTGACAAAAGTATTTTTGAGACCCACGGTGGACATATAAATTCAGTGTTGTTCCCGCGCAACGTTGGCTTCTAGAGAATTAATTAGCTAAGTTATACCCAAAACACACTGACACATAGTGCGGCCAGCATAATTAGAGACAGGAGTTATTGCAAGTCTGTGTTTCCACCGACTTCAGTGCACTGACGTATGCCTAATCAGGGCTGACACGGGCTCTAATGTTCAGACACAAAGCTCTCACAGCAGGTCTACGGACCCCTGCCCTGCAGCTCTGTTGTATTAAATACTCTTTTCAACCATTTCCCAAGCCTACCTTCTGCTGCTGTCTGGAATACTTGTGTATTATCATCACATCGACATGCTGTAATTCGCATTCATAGCATTCATATGTATTGTGTAAGAAGACTTAAAAAACACAGTAGAATATGGTGAAGATATAAATTCGACATCAACAAAAGTCAAGTTTCAAGGATGCGTGTGTGCATAGCATCACATACTGTAAATAGCAAACAGAAGCTATATTAAAGTTAAAATGGATATAGTACAAAGGTTTGAGAATAAAGATTTGACATTGACAAAACAAAAACAAAACAAAAAATGTTAGTCATATTAAAATTACATTAACATGGTTATTTAGGCGGTTAATAAGGCAGTCGTGACCCTGTTATGAGAAGAGAGCTCCCTTCTTCAGCCCCCTCACAGGGCTGGCATATGGATTGCTTTTATTACTTATTCAACAAGGCCTATGTTCCTCCACATATTACACAACAACTGTAAACCCTTCAGTTGTGTAGGAAACATTTGTGCTTCACAGAAAGCCTTGAACCTTGAGGGCAGCGGTATCCCGATGAGACTATGCCATTTTGAGAACTTCCCCCGAACAACAGCTCCCACGTCATCTTTCAATGGTCTACGTCTACGTCACACTGACATGTCCGCCGCAGAAACAAACAGTCTGGAAATAGGCAGCGAGTGGTGCAAACAGAGCTGAGGAGATCTCGGGAAATGGGCGGCTTCTAGAAGACAGACCCATTTTAAACACCAAACATTTAACATCTCGTTGGAGTGAAGTGATTTGATCTCTGATAATGGGGGATGACTGACTTCTGGAAGCAAACAGTCACAGGCAGAGATGAGTTTGGTCGCAGAATTAAAAGGAGAGACCTCGGCAGAGTTTCCCCCTCACCTCTTTGGCCCGATGACCGCATCCAGCATGGGGGTATTTAAAGATAATTCATATTTAATCGCTGCGCACGGAGTCCTGAACAAGAAGCCCACTAATGTGCATCTGCTGCTGCTGCTGCTTTCACTTAAAAATAAATAGAAAGGCACAGACACCGGACCACTTGGAGCCTTTTTTGCTGATGCACCTACACAAAAAAAAGGAAAAAGGAGGGGAAAAAAAGAAAACCCAAATCCTCCATACACAGTGGTAACATCAAAACCTTTCGTTCCATTTCAACAGGATATGCCAAGGCAAAAAATATCCACATATTCAGTGTCCTTATTATATCCATTTCTATCACTTCCAACCATAATCTAAAACCATAAAAGGGGCTCGGGTTCCCAGGGTGCACCTGGAATGGATCCCGCACTGCTTTGGTGCCAAACAACAAAGGACAAAAAGGTAAGGGGAAAAAATAAAGCTGAGAAGTTCCGAAATCATTTGTGTCTTCAGCTCTACTACGGCTTTGCGTAATGCCTCCTACTTTTATAACATACATCTGATTTGCAAAATGAGTGAGAGTTAAAAGGCTTTGCAGCAATGAATCCTGCTCTGCAGATTAACCTTAGCGGGGGATTTTAGCATATGGCAATTTATTCCCTCGTGATTAACAACCATCGAAATCCATATAAGGTTCAACTGGGCGGACCGAGACCTGCAATGACTGTTTCCAATCACAAATGCTGCCATAATGAAAGATTATTATGAATCAGTTACCCCATGCACAATTCTTAGTGGGATTAAATTATCTGCATGCATAGATCTAGTGTTCCAGATTTCCTTACTAAGCATTACTATGCATAGAAAATGCTTCATACAATATTCTCTTGACTTAGACATATGAATGTTCTTACGCCAGCACATATTTTTAGCCATATTAGCCGAAAAGATGAATGTGAATGAATATTTATGAGTGAGAATATCCCTATTACCAACCCCATTTACTGACATTTTTATTTGCCATTCTTGGACACCTGAGAGAATGGATGTCGTCCCAACTCTGAAACAATTTGT
>CM050215.1:31037967-31065467 GCA_027475355.1 Coilia nasus | reverse complement strand
CTTGGGCAAAGATAAAAGACATCACAGTGAGTTATTAAATGTCTGGATTTTTGACAACTAATTAAGTGTGACACTGTGGTTCTGAGATGTTTACTTGGCCGCACTGTATGATGTGCAGACAACTTTAAGCTATATTTTTGGGTTTAACATTTGAACTTGGTTTACAGGCTATAGGCTTCCAATATCCTGGTTCTCATTAAAATTCATCTTGGTGCAATCGCCCTTACACAAACAGAACAATAGCTGGCCCTAAAAATGGAGCAAAATAACGAATATAAAGGCCTCTTTGTCAGTTCCCCTGACAGACAGGCAGCTAGCATGCCAAAAAACAGGCTAGCAGAACCCCGACTAGCATTGGGGACATATTAACTCCTTGTCAATAGCAATGAGGGCCCTCCTATTGCCCAAGCACAGCTTCCAAAAGGCACTTAATTTACCTGCATTACTTTCCAAACATCTTTAGGTTACGCTTTTAGCGAAACTGAGGCAGACTGGAGAAAAACCTCTCTGGAGCTTGAGTGAGTCTCCATACACAAGCAAGTGTGCTTCAGGTCTGCCTTGGTATTGACAATAGAGGAGAGACAGCAGATTTTTTATATCTGTAGCACGCAAACGGAGGAGAAATAAAGAGAGTGGAGAACAATGGCGTGAGACAGCGACTTAGTGAGTCACAGATGGCAGAACAGGCCACATGACAGAACGTTGAGCTGGAGCATCATGTTCCTGACAGGGACTGACAGTCTGTTTTTCCGTGTGAAAAAAGCCCCAAAGGTGCCTAGAGAAGGGACTACGGGGACTGGTGCCTCATTTGTAGGCTACACATCAGGGGTCACTCAGCCCACAAAAAAAAGCATGAGCCGCGTTTCCATTAGGGGAGGTTCCGATGGTAATTCAGGGAGAGGGAAATTTTCAGGGACTGTTGTTTGGTTGGTCCTCTCACCTCGCGTGTCTCCACTACAACAACGTTTTATCGGACCTCTAGTAAACAAAGGGAAACTTCGGTGTCTCAGAGCAGCGAACATGACTGACTGCAGGCTTGCATTCTATGATGATTTATGGATTAAACCGGATAAATCCTAAAAGTGTGTGGTTAGCGTTCCTATTTATTGTGAGTTTCCAGTCCATTTATGTCTACTATGTTTCATAAGATTAGATGTTCCGAGTGACGTTATGACAAGATTAGCAGGCTAAAGTTAGCCAAGTAAACATGTTTTAAGAAGGTAATTAGTTGCCTGAGGAAATCGTTGTGCACCACATAGCAAGTAGTTAAATGCTTTATCGTGGAAACGGCCAAAACAAGCTCTCCTACAACTCTGAGTTTGATAGACTGTACGTTTTCCTCTAACAGGCATATGAAAATACTCCATAGGAAGCGTATTAGTCTGCTAGCATGCTGAATTAGTTTGCTAATCTAAAGATAATACGAGTCTGTCTTCAAACTAACCTCTAAGATTAGAGAAAATATAGTTACATGGGCAACCGTGTGTAATGAACTATGTTGTGAGAAATTCATTTTGTCTGTTTAGAAAAAATATTTTCGTATGGCATAGTGATTTTTAGATTACCTATGGCTGGTAGTGTTTAACAACAGCCTATCAGCATCGAGTTTACCACAGGCTACAAGCTGAACCGTGAGAAGGCCGAAAAATTACCCGGAACTCACTGTAGTGGAAACGCGCCTATGCTGTAGTCAATGCCAACAATATGGCTCACACAAGCACACACATATTTGCCATAATTGTCAGTTATGAAAAAGTCTAACATGAGAGAAGTCAGGCTATAGGATTGTGTGTGCTGCTGAATTTTTTAAGAGGAACGCGCAATCTGGAAGGCCAAGACCCCCATCAAACGGAACATCATTCTCTGTCAAGTAGGAGGGAAAAGATCACGCCGAGCCGAGCTTATTAAAGATCTCCGACAGCCGAGTTCACTGAAGACAGCAAACAAGCGAACACCCAGCTCCCTTTCCATATTAGAGAGCAAATTAGGAGGGTGCAGTAATATATGCCTGTGCACACAGGCTAAAATAACTGCGAGCAAATGGCGATTCGTGTGAAGTTGCAGGTCAGCTTTTCCCAGTGCACAAGGGCATGCTATACACATCCTCTTTGTTCAAGTCTACTCTGCAATCATGAAACTCATTTAATTGTATTAAACGACCACCCATCATTATCTGCAATGTCTACATAGCCTTTCTGCCTGACTGCACATTTTTTATTGGGTAGTGCTCGGGGCACTGGAGTGAAATCCCATCGTAAGTTTTTTAATTGCGTGACCTTAATTGCCGTTGTGTTTGACAGCTTAAACTGGCCTTTGATCTCCAAAAAATGTTGTGATTCATCTCCACCTTAAAGATAGGAGGTTCCCGGGCAAACATACACACACACACACACACACACACAGACACACACTATGCGTGTCGCTAAAGTGCATGGCCTCGACAGCGGCAGCGAAGAAGGGATGTTGGCCCTGATGTTGGGAGGTAAGACACGCGCGTGTGTCCCAGCACTGTAAAAGCTTTCAATGTCCCACTTTGCTGCTTTCTGTCCCTCAGGTCATACGGATGGTGGAGGACCATGACAATCGATTTAACAAACGCCAAATAGCTTGCCATTTTGAGCCGAGGATAAACACGCAGGACTGGATGCTGACAGCTGAGGGCTTCTCACTCCTAATGCAAACAAATGTATTTAATCTACAAGTGACGAACAACAAACATCCTGATGGATATAATAGTGCGCCTCACAAGAGCCTGTTGGGCAGCATCAAAAAAGCATGCATTCTCTGCCACAGCAATTATCCGGAATTTCATACCAGTAGACGTAAGGACATCGGTCCGGAACCTATTCTCCGAATCCTTATTGGTCCATATTCTTCCGAACCAATACATGTAAAGTTGTAGGTCCGGAACTTGCAATCTGTACCATACTCAGACAGGGTTCCCACAGATTTATCAGATAAAAATTCCCTACTAACCCTAACCATAACCCCAAACCTAACCCTAACCATAACCTAACCCTAACCTTAACCCTAGATTCCGTTAATTTGAATTTCCGTACCAACAATACCAGTTCTAGAGGCACAGAAGCAGAAGCCGTACTAGTAGCCACTTCGTATCCTAATAATGTTATTTTAAACTTTGCCTGGGCTCTGGCCAGGGTGACAATAAGCTCTAGCCTTCAGTTACGACACTGTCCCTTCCACTGGAAGTCATGTGGGGCTCATTACCTGCACTTTAGCTGCCATTTCACCATCTTGCATAAGATTATCGGCCATATGATGAAACGCCTCAAGGGAGTCTCTCTCACCCTCTCTCTCCCACTCTCACTCTACCTCTCTCTCTCCCTCGCTCCCTCTCTCCCCTCTCCTGGAGGGGAAGAAGGCACCCATACGAGCAGAATCAAATGGGTGGGTGCTGCTTTGTTAGTCTGATCGCAGCGGCGGACGTGATGGCCTGTCAGAGGAAGTGGCCAAGGCCGTGTAACCTTCACACACCATAAGGACATCATATTATTTACGTGTCACTTTACGCTCCGCTCCACGCCGCAACCCTTCTCTCGTTCCTTTCTTTCCACCTCCCTTGTCCTCTTCAACCCTCCACCCAACCCCCACCCCCACCCCACATCTCTTTCATTTTTTCCCTCATCCTCTATCTCTATCCCTCTCTCCAGTGAGGCAGAGGCAGATGGGTGACATACTACAGCCAGAGCTTTTGCAGCTATTTTAATTGTGTTTTTCCCAAGCAAGCCCATGGGGTGAGCATGAGGTATGTGGTATGATGACTCGCCTCTACAAGGCCTTGGTTTTTACAAAACACTCAAAAAAGAAATGAAAAAAGAAATTATTATTGGCTATTCTGTCAAGTCCTGATGCGTTACAGAGTTTCATGAGATGCCTTTTTGTTCACAAACAGGTGATTTGGAAATTGGAGGGACTTACTTTGGCAATGTTCAATCCTCTTGCGTTGCTGAAATTCAACGCTCAAGAATGCACCCCTAATTGGCCGTCTCCCTTAACTCTTATTTGCTAGAGCTGTCGCTCACGCTGATCTTATTGGTCAAACATTCCTCAACATTTGTGTCTGGATAATACGGCAGATAATCCAACACTGAAATATGGACAGGGCCGAGAGAGGGAAGGGATGTGGTGGCGGGGGGTAGGACAAAGACATACTCTGTGACGGATCCCTGACCATTACGTCGGTGTGATTTACTGTGGAAGAGATATGCATGAGGTGTGCTTTAAAATGGACCAGTAAATTAAGATATCCCGACAGAGGGTGAAACCCGACCCCCTCTTGGCCCCCCTACCCACCCACCCAATTGTGATTAGCCTCCACTGGCTTATGTGAATCATCTAAGAAATTGCTACATGTGTAGCATAAAGCGTGGGACACAAAGGCAGCTCTGTTCCCGGCTAACCCTAGACAAGAAACCTGACTCTCTTTAAAAAAAAGGGGGGGGGGGGGGTGGTGGGGGTGGGGAGGTGGGTCTCAAGTGCAAAATTTTAACCCAGCGGCACCCCCCATCCCCACCACCACCCCAACACACATGCGTGCACAAACACACACATACACACACACACACACACCCACAAATGTACACATATCCTTCCCCTTATTAACTTATTTCACCTCTCAACCAATTTCTATCTCATGTGGAGAAAAAGCTGAGGCTTGAAACTACAAAGCTAGGCAAACCAATCCAATAAGGGCAACATACGAATAGCTTTAAAAAAAAATCAAGGGTATGAACAGCAAGCCTTTAAAAAAAATCAATGAACTCTGGTTTCCGCATCTGTGGTAGTCTGAAAAGAAGCCACCAGATGCACTGGACTGACCAAAAAACCATAGGTCAGTATTCTCCCACACATCAGTGTTGGGTGGATGCCTCGGGCCGCTAAGATCAGGAAAACATGACCTTGAGCTCCTAGTGTCAAGTGTTACAGCCCCATTTACTGCCTGAAACCAGAAGAGAGCATGCCTTGCGTAAACCAACAAAAAACAGGGCCATGGTAGCAAAGACAACATTAGGTCCAGTTCCGCAGAGGAGGACATCTCAGTTTCATTCTGCTTGAAAACTCAAGAAGATGGCTAGTCTTTTGTGGAAATAAACTAGACATACATACAATGTCATAACTGACAACACCTAATTTGTAAAAATATACAAAAAAAAACAACAGATTTTGAATGTTTTGCGTGTGTGTGTGTGTGTGTGTGTGTGTGTGTGTGTGTGTGTGTGTGTGTGTGTGTGTGTGTGTGTGTGTGTGTGAGACAGAGAGAGAGAGACAGACAGAGAGAGAGAGAGAGACAGGGAGAGAGAGAGAGAAAGAGAGAGAGAGGGAGGGAGAGAGACAGGGAGAGAGAGAGAGAGAGAGACAGGGAGAGAGAGAGAGAGAGAGAGGGAGAGAGAGAGAGAGGGAGGGAGAGAGACAGAATAGGGACACTATCCTGCTCTGACACGTCTACAATAGTGAAGTTGCTAGCTACAGCTGATTCAACTAACCTGAAGATCTGTGATGAGTGGGAACGCTACAAATGTATCTGATGCACAGCAGATTCACCATGTACTCAACAGTGAGATGACATGCAGTGACAGGATCTCCTAATAATAATAATAATAAACTTCACTTGTACAGCACAATTCATACATACAAGATGCAGCTCAAAGTGCTTTACAGTTTAGCAGGGTCGTCACAGGACAACATTTCTTGCAGTCCAGTGGCCCCGGAGCAGATGAATACAGTAGCAAACTGACTATTGCGTGAACACGGGTAGACAGTCCTTGTAGGCCCTAGTCAGCAGTCTTTGTAGTACAGAGGTGCTAGAACTATGCAATGTCCTGTTGATGCGGGCTCTTATGTGAACATAGGTCAACAGTCCTTGCAAACCAGAGGCGCTAGACGAGGAAAGCAACAGGGGTGAGGAAAAACTCCCTGTTTGTTTGATTTATGTAAATTCAGGATTCAATGTGTAGAACTCAAAAGGAGTAGAAGCAATCAAAGTAGCAGTGTTACTTCAAATATTTACTCTTATAGGTCTCCTACAGTTTTCATTAACTTTTGAGATTGACCAGACATTGAGGGAGGGGGCATCATTTGGAAGTGATATCTTTTTTCACACACTAGGAATTTTATTCTGTTTTAGTCTTTGAATGCTAGCCTTTGTATGAGTATGTGTGATATTCTACATACACCCTCACACCAAAAAGCTTCCCTCCAGAGTGACAGCTTATTGCCATTATACCACAGCCATCTACATTACATGTGCTTAGCTAGATTGACCACACGCTTAAACGGACAAATTTCAAACAAAGGAAAGCTAGTGTAAAGAGTAGTGTGTAGTGTATTCTGACTCTAACTCTAATTTAACTGGTAATAATAGGCTACAATCCTCGTAATGACAGCCATTTTATCTACAGTCTTTTCTTAATGTGACAACAAGGGCTTTACGCTTTCCACTTGAGTTGTTCCCAAGAAAACACTCAGTTAGTGCCGGTCATGTGTTACCTAATTAACATGCCAATTTCCATTGGCCATCACCTGGGACACGACGGACAATTACGCAAAGTTAATGAGTAACTAATGCACTAATCATTGCCATGGTTACATTTTGCATGCCAAAATGCTATTATGAGTACAGTCATAGTCATCTTCCTTTCACCAGTTCATTATAACTTATTGTGGTGAAATGAAAAAAAAATTGACTTACTTTGTAGAGGGATCACTATTGATATGAACTGAACCAGCAAAAGCTTATTATCAAAGCATGTTATAAAGCTGACATGTCATTGTTAACTCAACTACTAAAGTTATCCAAGTGATGTTCACTCCAGCTATGCTGGAAATTGTTAGTAACACAGTTACCATTACTGAACCTTAATTATACACAAGGAAATTTTTAACTTTTTACAAACAAGATGTTTGAGATGTCCTTTTCAACATACAACACAACACACTGTCCATGACCCATTCTCATTTACCAAGTTTTTATCCTTCCACAGATGTTTGCTAAATAAATGAAAAGACATTTAAAGAAGGCTTGATTTTCTGTCCTTTAGAAACAAACCTCTCCTCTCTCCACCATTATTTCCTGAAACTACCCAACTCTGCTTAATGCCTTTGATAACACAACTGCTATACTAAACGTTCTCAATGAGAAACAAACACAAGCCAACAAAACACAAGTAGCCTCCAACTCAATGCAGCCTCTGAAAGCCTCCACTTGGTTAATCGCCTCAATAAGGGGAACACTGGCACAGACAAGAAAAGTCCCTCCTTGTTAGCGTCCCCCCTAAACGCATCTTGAGGTTACCGTGGACGCTGTGGACGCCCAAACTTCAGCCGACAGCTGCTAGACATAAGACGGACAGAAGGACTGAAGGAAAGGGACAGTGTGATGTGGGGTGGAGAATGAGGGAGAAGGAGAGAGAGAGAGAGAGAGAGAGAGAGAGAGAGCTACCTGCAGATACTGCACAATGCAGAGACGAAGAAGTAGGAACTCTTGAAAGTCATTTGAATGTAAATGTGGCAGCTGTTGTTGCTGATCCCACTTTTAGAGTACACAATGTCCAACGCCACTGAGCTGAAGGACATGCCTTTCTGTCTGGTAACTGTGTGAAGAAAAAAAAAAGAGAGTGGCAAGGCCTCTTCATAGCATGGGCCGAGTTTCTCCTCCGCTCTCAGGTTCTCAATGAATCATTGCCTCCTTTGTGTGACGAACACAACCAAGATCGAGTATGGGAAAGTTTCTTTTCCCCATTTCATCTTCTTTTTTGAAGCACTGGAACAGAGTAACATTTGTCTATGCATTTCAGAATCTCCACTGACTATAGAGAAAGTTCCAAAATTAGGGGCAAAGCTACTCTGTTTAAGTCAACATATTTAAAGTAGTCAGTTGAACAAAATAAATTGACCATGGGGTGAGTGGGGCACTCAGTTCCTGTTTCGTCCTGAGGAATAAGAGAGATTGAAAAAAAACTATACAGGTGTCACCAAGAGAAATCTTTTTTTTTTCTTTTAAAGAACAAATTGGCCTATGGCCTATAACACACCAACCACAGGGAAGGAAAACATGTGAAAATGCACAGAAAAGACATGTTGTGTGTTGTGAGTATTTCTAATGCACCATAATGGCTCTGTCTGGCTTGGTCACCATTAGTACCATGTGCGATAAATCACGGAGTGACAGTCTGCAAGTTCGACTAAACAACACCCTGGGGCTGTGAACACCACTGCCACCTCCCACCCCACCCACCCCACCCCCCACACACCTCTTTCTGCACTCAGCACAGCCATCAATAGTCCTTATGTTGAGAAGGTGAAAGGCGAGGCCATGTTTTTACTGCAAATTAATCCATTAATGAAAAAATATGGCAATGATCTGTATGATATACGATCTACGTGGCAGAAGGGGATTTTTTTTTTGAAAGCTTTAGACATTTCCAGCCTCCTTGACTGAAAAAGAGATTGCTCATAATGGAAGATTATGGAATTGTGTGCCATTGCTATTCTGACACTAGCCACACTGACCTTATTTATCCGTTAAACACTATTTGAGAAGCGTGAGTCAAAATCAACAGCTGATGAGGATAAAGAAAAAAGGATAAAGCGATTCCAAGAAAACAAATATAATTGATTCATTAACTTATATTTACTTATTGTTTGTTATCAGATTTTTTCTGGAATACAATGCAGTAAGCCTATCTTACTGCATCTGTATTTCTGTATGTTAAAGGAGGAGGTAAGGCAACAACAGTATGGTCATTATGGAGGATCCAGTTTGTGGTGCTCTTAAATGGCAAAGTCGTTTCTGTTATGTAGCGTAATTCATTAATTTAAATGGGGTGATCAAAATAATATTGCGTAAGTACAACAACACCATAGAATTTTCCAGCACCATAATCATCATTACCATCTACCCTCCATAAATAAATAAATAAATAGCAATGCATAATGTTTGTTCACAATATCTCTAAACTATTTCAAACTAATGCATAACAACAATGTTACTACCTTTAAGTAATTAGATTAGATATCAAACTGCATTAGATTTGGCTTCAGCTTTTCTAATGCAGGCTACAAATAAGTAAGTAATATATAAATAAGTATAAATAAATAAGTAATCAGTAATAATCATAATAAACTAACATTCCTTTTTTTTTTTTTACTAACATGCTGAGTTTGTCAATCACAGGAAACACTTAAGACAACACTAATGTCTGTAAAACAACAACTCCGTTAAAACAGTGTGTCAGTATGCCATGATTTGAAGTGGGAATCTACAAAAATACCATCAGCCATTGCAGTCAAAAGTGTGCCCGTGGTTATTCAACAGATAAAAAGAGAGTGTGTGCGGACAGAGGCCCTTAATAAGGACAAGCTTGCAATGTTTTAAAAAAGAAAAAAAAACAATCCTATCTGGAGGCACAACAAGGCGAAAGGGATGAGACACTTCAGCCAGTGCAGCTGGTTTGCCCTAAATTAAGTTCTTTCCCCTCTTTGAATGATTCAGCACCAAGGCCCTCTTCACTAGTATTACGGGAGAGGCACGGCAGCCCCCCTTGGAGAGAGAGAGAGAGAAGAAGCCGCAAACTCATTATTTTTCCCTCTCCTCCATTCCTCGTATTGTTGCTGCTGCTGTTGTTGTTGTCTTCTGCTGATACAAATGAGCTCAAAACAAGACCCTAGCTTGGAAGATTTAAGTCACCAACTGCTCAGAGAGGGAGCAGACTGATCTTCTTTGGCTACGGCTCCAACAATGCATGGATCCCACAGAACTCTAGTGGCACAGACTTCTACCAATCATTAAACCACACTTTATTTTTCCCTTTTGAACTTTTTTTGTGTCTCTGTTTCTCTTTCTGTCAAGGCACATAAAAAGTAAATTATAATAAAAAATTGAGGTCTGTGCCCTTTTAAATACCAAAGACAGATAACAATAAAAAACCTCAACCTTAATGATCGCACACAATATTAATGTACAAAATCAACATAAAAAAACAATTATGGCCACTGAAGAGAGACAGATTTTTTTCTGACGCTACACAAAGGGAGTGTTGTCAAACCCCTTCTTTTCATGCAAAGCACTAATGTGCGGTGGCCGACCCCAGACGCTCATCAACACCGGAGCGTGACAACTCGAAGAATACAGCACCGTCCACCGAGAGGTCAACCTCCAAGGGGACCTAACAACTTCTGCCTGCTCATTTACTACCTTTAACCAAACGTTGAATGCCCAGTGACAGAGCCCTCCGTATGCCCCTGGGTTTAACCCTAGCGAGACGAGGTTACGGACCTTATAGGCGGTGATGGCACTTGAGAGGAATGTTTTGCCATAAGGCACAAAGAACGACAGCATAAGGGTTCTGTGGCATCTCAATAGTTGGGTGGATGAAGATGTTTGATTTACTGCTCGATAAGAAAAGCATTCCCATTTGCATGATTCTGGAGTGCATTCCCAATGAGTCTCCACTGCTAGGGAATGCAAAACTGCCGCTGATAACTGATGACTCTGCCGGCAATCTGCTCCACACTAATTCTCCCACTCTACAGAAGGACTATCTATTGTGTAATAGGGGGGCTGGTGGAAATTACCGTACTCGGCGTGTTAAATTGCCCCGGTAGCCGATGACGCGCATGTTTATTTTTTACTCATATTGATCAGTTTCAAACTGGGTTATAGATTATGCTTGGTCAGATGCACGGACTGGCATTTTGTGGAAGTGCGTGTGTGTCTGTGTTTCTGTGAAAGGAAGAGAGAGTTCAAATAGCCTATTCGTTCTCTTGTTGACATACAGCCTTTCTCGGCATATCATTGCCATTTCTTACCATTCCAGTAAGGTAAAATTATTGTACTTACTGAAGAATCAAATATATTTTAACTGACACTAACGGTAAATAAAATAATGCTGTTCAGCACAGACTGGCGTAAAACTTGATTATAAAGTAGGCTACACACTTCATACACTACTACAAATAGTAGTCTAAATTCATCCCCTATGACATGTTTTAGGCACCGTTTCATAGAAAATAGGCTGGTCTACAAATAAAACCCCACTGATAGTCCCGCTGGATCAAGGTGGACTTTCTATAGCTTGCGATATGAAATGCTTCCATACAGACTAAGGTTTTGTGCATCGGCCACCCATGCTCACAAGTTACACAATTTTTTTAAGGGGAAATATAAAAACGTCGCCTTATAATCATCCTCAAGTTGAGAGAGCATCCTTTCGATTTTCGCTCAGAATTACATTCTCAGATTTGGGCAACAAATCGACTAAGCTATCCTTTCTCACTCTGCGGCACTTCAGATACACTGATGAATCGTGTACCAAGAATGAATAAAATATGCAACCGCAAGCAGGTACTCTGGTGGCCTACGTAACCCCACTCTTTTCCTCATAAAGCTACGAATTCTTACCGCACAAAATGATGGTGGATCAGGGCGCAGCCCAATAGCAACTTTGCAATATTCTAAAATAAATGGATGGTAAAGTGATTTCACCCCAACCAAATCTGTGGCAAAACACCCTCGCGTTAGGGTGGGACATGTCGTACACATCGGTCTTCACTGATGAGTTTGCAAAGGTTTGTATATGTGTTCCCTGTAGTGATATGCAAGACCGAGCGATGCCGTTTTGCTCTCACACTACCTCGCCGAGCAAACGCATCTCTTTGGTGCATGATGCTTGCGTGCAGCTGTTAAGCAATAGTACTTTTGTAAATGAAAATACGGACTTACCATTCTGAATACGCATCCGACGTCTATCCGTGTTGTTGCAGAATTAATCGCAAAGTTACACGTTGTGTGAGCCAATCTTGATCTTTACCAAGGTAGAGTCCTTAAGAACGGTCTCTCATCATTTCCAGCCGAAACAAACGTGAGGCAAAGGGGTGCAAGCACCAGCGTTTTCATAGAAGCCGCGCAGATGAGTAAAACGCACCCTCTGTCCTCTGAAAAGAGCTGACGTCCGGAGGCTTATAATTTTGAGCAAGGAAATCCAAGACCAGTCTTAATGTACAACACGCACACACATGACTTGACTATTTGAATGGGAAGCCAGAGAGAGCCTGTCGTGAATGCCCAGGAATGACAAGCAGCACTTACAATCTCGAAATGGTTTATACCATGTGTGGAAAGAAGGGGTGCCCGCGAGTTCTCCCCGATTCAACCAACGCTAGCTGCAGAGACGTGCGAATGTTTTTCTCTTAAATATCTGTGTTTAATGTCAACGCACATGTATGTGTAGTTCTAAGGGCAGCACATTTATTGATCATTTTCGCAACCTATCCGTTGTTTTGAAAATATGGAGGCGATGCGTCCGTATGCCATTTTCTACTACGCCGTGGAGTGCTTAAGGTAAAATCACATCACAGCACCTCCCCAGCAAGATCAGACGCCGCAAACCTGGTCATATCGAAAGATTACAGGCTATTAGTCAACAGCTCTGTGACCTTTTTAATCTAATTAATTGTACAGCATTAAAAACCAAGCGTGCTTTAGCCGATTAAACACTCAGATGTTCTTTGTACCTAAAATACTTTTTTTGATCCTTCTATGGTAAATTGAATGTGTTCTTTGCAGGAAAACTGTTTTTGACAGGACTTGATGTATTAGAGAATGTCGGGATTTGGCATGTTGATTAGCCACCAGGAACATGTTGCTGAAGCATTAAAATCACAACGTTGTGATAGCCTATACCTAAAAAGGGCTAGCAACTGTGCTCCCTCTGTCATTTCAACTAACTTCAGTGGTAAGGGGACGTCCATTATACAAATCAAATTTATGTGAAGATGTTTTAAATTAAGCCAGTATGTTTACACAGGTCTTGTGTGTGTGGTCTTTAAGTGCCTGCAAATGATTTTTTCAATTAAAAAACCCTTAGGCACAACGATCAAAGTCAATTTGAGGAAATCTATCAAGCACTCATCTCCCCATTTCCCAAATTACTAGTACCAAGAGAATAGCCAAACAAATGTAAGAAGCTTTTTTGACGTTGTTGTTGTTGTTTTTTTCCGCAACCTTTGCCTGAACCTCTGACACCAGAGTTTTGTAGGTTAGTGGAGGACAGAACCTTTGTGTTGTCCACCTGACACGGCTTTTGTTGGGCTGTGCCATTTAACTGAGTCCGGTTACTAAATCTCCCACAGTATCACGCTCCTCTCTCGAGCCTTCTTGGTGCTTCGGGGAAGGTTAAAAAGAATGGTCAAGGGCTCCTATCCCTCAAAAGTATGTTTGGTTGCCCTGAGAACAAGAGAGAGGGGCCAGGGAGGAGGTATGTGTGTGGTTCAATTCACTGCATTATCCCCTGAAAGCTAATCTTGGCCAGGCTTAGGGTCTTACCCGCTCGCTGGCTGTGAATGGATGAGTGAAAAGTTAAATATTCTTTCAAATGTAAAACTGCTCGACTGAGTCTGGGATTGTGGTCGTGTCAGTGTGGGATTTGAAGCCCCTTGGGTTGACATAGGCAACAGGAAGCCTGGGACTGGCGTATTAGCACAGCCTCCATATGCTCCATACACATACGTTGTTGTGGGTAAACCTCTGATCTGTGAGTAAGGCCTCTGATTGTAAGACACACAAGCACAGCTTCAGGAGATGTCACATTACTATCACATAGCACATTGTCTAAAGAAAAATACACAGCCAATCTTTTCATTTTTATTGAATAAAATAATACATTTTATTCTAAATGTTCCTCTGCTAACAAACCTCCCTCTGAGTGGTTTTGGGTCAGTGAAACTGTAAATATGAGACTTAATACGACCAGAATGTATTCATCCAACAATGGTGATCTTTAATCATGCAATTTTTTCTCTACCACACTTCTGATAATACAGGGAAGCCATGTGTTTGAAAACAATACCAGAAGAGAAAAACGAGTATTAATAGCATGGACAGTTGTGGCTATGATAAGTATACATACAAAAAAAATCCTGTGCGAACACCATCATGCATGATTGCCTGGAATTATGCTCCATTTGGGAAAAATAAAAACAATGGTCTCTCAGATAAACATGAGCAGGTATCGTGCATCCACTGCATCGTTCCCCACCGTGTTGTCGGAACCCCATCCAGCCACCTGGACAGCCATCATCCCCGGGGGCCCCGTGCAGAGCTCCGTGGCCTCGCTCCAAGTCAGGCATCCAGGAGGACAACAAAAGCAACAGCATTATCGGCTCAGCCCGGGGAAAAGAAATAGAGAAGGAAAGGGAGAGAGAGAAAAGAGAGAGAGAGAGAAAGCAACAGAGAAAGAGAGAAAGAAACAGAGAGAATGAGGGAAGTAGAGAGCAAAAGAGAGGAAGAAATGTATAAATTGAGAGAGAAGGAGTGAGGCAGAGGAAAAAAGAGATATAGAGAGAGCAAAAGAGAGAAATGGAGAGAGACAGTGCTAGCCTTCTAGCTTGAGACTCCCCAGTGAGGACGGACCCCTGCTGGGGAGGCCCTGGTGTTGTATTGAAGGAGTTTTGGGAAGCGTGAATGGAGCAGAGGTGCGGGGGGAGGGGGGGGGGGGGGGGAGCAGCACCAGTCGGGTAGTCGGGCAGCACAAACGGAGTGGTGTCGCCTGGAGACAACCAACCAGTGTCTTTCTGCCTGGATGGAGCAGTGTGTGCCTGGAGCCCCGGGAGGGGCTTTACTCACAGGCCTTAAGAGTTTGATATCCCACCGACTTCCTATTGAATTCCTCACATCCCAGTCATGTTTAATCTACACGGCTGGGATAAAAGCAGAGATCTAATAGACTACTTAATAGCGCTGGCTAATCCACACAATTGGTATTCCATGGACAGACTTAGGGGCTACCCAAAAAAGGCATTGTGCCTAGATGTCTCTCTCTTAAGTAAGTAAAATGTCTCGGGGAAAACACGTGGGATGTGGTATGAAATTGCGTTAAACTGAATAATATTTGCAGTAAATCTTGAAAGCCCAGGAAGTGAGATTTATGACTCAACTTGAGTTCACCTACTCCACCGCATTCAGTGACTTCACAAGAAATGGAATATATTTGAAAATTCAAACAAGGTTATTGCATTGAGACCAGCATTATATGCACCATAAAGTCATTAATTAGTGTTGGCTCTGCAGTACTCTCTTTCTCTCCATTAATGAGACCATCAAACAAAATCATTATGAGACTCAAGGAGATACTGGTGACATTTCAGCAGCAGTGGTGTCAAAGAGCTTTTTTTCTTTGCCCTGAGGTGTAGGCAGTGCTGTCTGCACTGTATGCTTTTGTATGTGTGTGTGTGTGCATGAGAGAGAGAGAGAAAGAGAGAGAAAGTGTGTGTATGAGAGAGAGAGAGAGAGAGAAAGTGTGTGTGTGTGTGTGTGTGTGTGTGTGTGTGTGTGTGTGTGTGTGTGTGTGTGTGTGTGTGTGTTTGTGTGTGTGTATGTGTGTGTGTGGTGAAATCTCATTCTAGTAACCACCAGGGGGTTGCAATGCGGGGCTGGCGCCAAATCAGTAATGAAGTCTTATCCCTACATAGAGGACCTCTGGCCTATACATATACAAATATCACATGAAGGAACTATCACTGGAACGCCGTTTGTGTGTGTGTATGTGTAGGTACAAATATTATGTGTGCGCGTGTGCTTGAACGTGTGGGTGTGTGTATTTTTTCAGGTGAGCATTTAATGAACCCAAGTACATCTGTTTTGTTTGGGCTGTACTCTAAACCCCATTTATATGCACTTCACTAGTCTTCTGTAATAGGGTGTGTGTGTGCCTGCAGACATTCAAGAGCACAGCACATCATGCCCGAAGATAAGTACTGTCTATCTCTGTCCTTGTAGCCTCTTTAAGAACTTACTTGGTAGTAAAATCTCCATTCAAGTTTGTTACTCTAGAAAGAGGAAACATTTTATTTCGTAGCTCCCTCCACCTAGCACCCTTACCCTCATCAAGTCCTCAAGGCATTAATTAGAACATTCACATTAGATTTTTCCTCATTGTTTAATAATCTTCATATCCTCGCATACTTAAATGGTCAACATAACACATAGAAAATAGCCTGAATAAAACCAGCATTTTGTAATTTCCTAACTGAGTACTTTATCACCACACACACACACACACACACACACACACACACACAAGTTTCTAACTTACTCACCTCAGTACCAACTTCTTTCCCTTGGTAGATTGCAAGTTTGCCTATTCATGGGGATGAAGCAATTTCCCTCCTCACTTGGGCAACAGGATGGGGGGAGGGGGTGGACTTGGCGGTCTTGGCACTGCCTCCAACATGATTGATGAAAGATTAAAACGGATTGTTGAGACTAAAGGCACTTTAAGCACCCAGCCAGAGTCCAATTTATTCCGCACCCAGCAGCGTGCTAAAGCTTGGTGCTGCCTACACATGGATGCCATCGTAACCCACTCTAGGTGGGGTAATATCACATGTGAACCTGCAGGGTTAGTTCAGCAGATACAAGGGCAGAGCCTGGGCAAGGACAAGGAGGCAATCACTGCAGAGGTCAACCCCAGTTTCCTGCAACAAAGCCCCTCTCGGGAGAAAGGAGCCAAGTTTTGTGGGAGAAGGAGAGCTGGTGAGGCAGGAGGCAGAGAGAGATACCCCATGCGATCATGGGAGCTGTACTAGATGATGGCATCCATGCCTTATTGCCGTCGCTCTCAAGGGAGCCGTGGAAGAGAGATTATGCAGTCAACGCACGCTGCTGACAGGATGTAAACCAAATAATCTGCTTGGCATGACGGTCATGTGGTGAATAGATTGAAAAAGTGTTTCAGTTGATCTTCAAACAACATGCCTATGTGTGAGGTCTGTTTATCATGCTAATATAATCTGCAACAACAGATTCGGTGTAGTATGTTCATCACTTGGCTGAGCATGAAACAGATGGTTTGTAACTGAAGCAAACATGAGCTGAGACGCTAGCTTGCAGAAGGTCAGTCTTCCTCAACACCTCATACAAAGGACTATGGAGACAAGGAGCTTGCAGTATAAAAAAAATTGGATACTTTTTTTACATTACTGACATATGCGTTTACAGCACAAGGATTATAATTAGATTTCTATTATTTATGAATATTTCAAAATGTAAGTACATATGATAAACTTATTGAAGTTCTGATGTTTCTCCTCATGTGAGTAAAAACTAATGCACTATAAGGATAATCAGGTCATTATCCCTGCAATTGCACAATCATTACCATTACATTACAGGCCTGCCAAGCAGGTCATCTTCATACCCATAAGCCTTTCTGTGCTCGGACTTTGAAATCATTCTGGAGCTGCCGAAAAAGCAGTGACTGCTTTGGTAATTGGGCCCTTGCTCAGTAGCTGAAGCGTGGTCATGGTGTCATCACCTTGCGAAGGGGTCACGTGACTTATTACCTCTCCTTTCCTGGCTGTCCTCTGTTGTCTGAGAAACAAAGATGCAACGCTCCTAATTAGCCTGACAAAATTGGCACCTTCCTTTCACTTGCAAAATAGCAAGGTAATTACCAGTGCGATTCACAGCTAGCTAGCATCAGCAGGGGCAGTCTCTGATCCGTCCCTCTAGTCTAGTGCAAGCCAACCCCCCCCCCACACACACACACACACACACACCCCCCCCCCCCCCCCCCCCCCCCCCCTTTGCCTGTTCCAGCTGGGCGAGTTCAAGTCGTTGCCGCAAAGTGGTGTGGGTTTTAAAACTCATTCCGTGGTCTGTCACACACTGTTTTAGTATGTTGGCAAAATGAGACGCAGAGGAATGCATCACAGCAGACATCCTTTTTTCTCCTCCAAGCGCAGAACGTTTTTGTCCTTCAGACGTGGGGTTTTTTTGTTTTGTTTTTCGCCTCTGCCTCTTTGACCTGAGCCGTTGCTCACTGTTGGGGACCGCCAACAGATAACGACCCCGTTGTCTGTCGCAATCAAGTGACAAGCCTCAACACCCTCGCTGCCGTCGCCTTAATGCGAGCTGACGGGCCGGTGTTAGACACACAGGGTCACCGTGGCGACTCGACGCTGCATCAGAAGCCAGCGCTTGGCCTGGCGCGGCTCAGATGGCATTTATTAATGGGAGGCCCCCAAGCAGAAGGGCACAGCCGTCACCACCACCGTGCCCCTAGGCAATCTGAAATCGCAGGCGAGGTGTTGGCAATGGACGTTTTTTGTCCTGGACCTTTTCGTTTATTTATGCACTTTTGACAACACGGTCGGCAGAATATTTTCTCGAGGTGTTATGCTGTGTTGTTTATGGTCAGTTGACAGCTGAAATGAATTGTTGTCAGCAGTAATCTTTGTTCGAGAATGTTTTTGATGGAGTTTTTTTTACAGTTTTTTACAATTGCTTTAGCACAATTTTACACACTGGGCTCATTTTATTAAAACACTACACACAGTTATTGCAACCATATACCCAATTTCCAGGAACACCCCAGATCTATTGAAAAATGCTATTCTTCTTTCAAAACTGTACACATATTTATAAAAATGCTATTTTGGTGCCAAATTGCACACACATGAGTCATATCTTGTATTTGTATTTGAATGAGTTAGACACAGTGGTAAACAATGCAAAACACTTGTAACATTTGCACTTTCGTGATGGCCATGTAAAGTACACAGACAAAGTAACATATAGTACATTCACCAAACACTACATGTAATGACACCAATTCTGCACACCAATGAAACTGTTTATTTCTCTACACAGTTATTCTTTCCATACATATTACAGTTTGAGAACAAGGTATATTCCAAACAAAACATATCCTACTGATCGTCATAGTATTTTACTATGTACACATGACTTTGAAAACCAATTTGGACAATCATAAATGATAAAAAAAATCTGTAACTATATGTTGAAAGCATAAAAAAATTAGACAGCCACAGGATTTCATTCACTTCGTAGTCAATGTCTTCATCTGCTGGGCAATGTGGAAAAAAAATTCCTGGCATGGCAAATCCATCCTTGCATGGATGCTGCATCAGTGTGATTACAGCCTTCATCCATAGCATGAATAAGAGGTATTTGCACATATAACTTGTAATAATGTAACTTTTTATAATGTTACACTTAGCTGATGCACTTATCCAGAGCAACATTCATTTACAGGGTTTCAGTTACAGTCCCTGGCACAGTGTGGGGTTAGGTGCCTTGCTCAAGGGCATTTCAGCCATGGGTAGGGTGGGATTTGAACCTGTGACTCCCAAGACCAACTCCCTAACCACTAGACCACAGCTGGCCACCTAGAGCACAGCTGGCCACAATCCTAAACACGTTGTTACTCACTTTTCTAATGACATAATCTGGGTTACATTATTTTCAGAGATGACATGAATACATTCATAAAAAAATACCACATGACTAATACTTCAATAGTGTTCTTTGTAAACTATTTCAATTGCTATTGTTTTTACTTTCAATGCAAAAACAGTCAATATGCTAAAGTGTTTACTTGTTGTATGGTTGCATATTGAAAATTGAAACACAGCCATTTCTACAAAGAACCACAGTTCACAGTAAACACAGTAAAGTATTGTTGGAGACAAAAAGCTACTGTAAGAATAATCTGTGTCCAATGTGGTGGCATGTCTCAACCTATGGTTTTCAAGGTAGTCAACCAGCGTCATTCGCATGTAATCAATTTAGTCCTCGTCTTCTCTGTCCATGCTCCCCTCCCATTATACCTTGCAGTGACAGTATTTATGTCTTCCCTTTGTTACCCCTCACTCTCTCTCTCATCTTCACTGTTCCTCTTTCGCTTGCTCGTGCTACAACACTGCCTTACATTGCTATTCAAGTCAGGGTAACTTCCCTATTTTACAATGTTTAAGGCTGATTGCTGAGTTTTGCATTTTGGCCCTTAGTGTTCTCACACCTGACGATTGTGTTTAACCAGTTGGCTGCAAAGGTGTGGTAATTTGATAGCTAGTGTTTAGAAATTGAAAGAATTGAAATTGAAAGTGTGTAAGGCATATAAGTGTGTTTACTGTTTAGCAAATCACTGTATGTAGTATTTTGAAAAAGGTGTGAAGCTGCAAATGTGCTTAGAGTGGTGCCAACCTGAGCCGATGTTTTCTTACTTGAGTTTTAGGTTTCATTAATTGTGGGAAACTTTGCATTTTAGTGTTTAAGCAAACTTAGAAAACTGTAAAGCACATTTTTTTCTGTCAAGACTCACTAGTTATTGTATGTTTGTTATAACACTGTAATAACACATTTAATTGTATGTCCAAAAAATCAAATAAAACGGTAATTACATTTTGCATTCACCGATAGGAAATGGTTCCTTACTGTCACGAACCTTTCAAGAACCCACCTAATAATCTGAAGTATGGTAATTGTGTCTGCAGACTTTTCAGAAGAGTTGAATTGTGAGAAAAGAACTTCTAGTGGGTGGTTCAGAGAGCATAGGACTGTCATCTAGTCTTAGATTTTTTACATTTAAATTCATTGTAAGGTAAATATTCTTGCTATAGAATTATCAGTGAACTCAGTATTTCAGTTTAACATTTTTCCTGAATCTTTGGTGGCATATTAGCATCATATTATTGTTATTACTTGCTGTAAATGTTTTACATATAGCACCTCTTAGAACTGATCTCTGAGACTACAGCCAACTCAGTGGCAGATTTTGTTTTGGAGGAGGCATATTTATTCTCAAGGCGAGTCTGTATTCCCATGTAGTAACAGAGCTCTTCAAGAACCAGTGCAGCTTTACTCCCAAATGAAAAATGTAACACAAGTCATCAATTCTTAAGCATCATGTCACTGGTCGGATCTTAGCTTGAGTTAGACACAGAACTGTACTCAATTTCAGTTTTCTCACTACACACAACAGCTACTTCCCCATTTATTCTGGAAAAAAACTAAGTCTTAGCTTCCTCAGAAGAATTATTTCAGGCGTTTGCACAAACAGCCAGATGGTATGTCAACAGACGTTCATGTTGCCAGCAGTTGTTGAAGGACACCTTCTTTTGCAGGTAGTGAGTCCAGGAGATATGTGAGTAATTGAATTGATGGTGAGTCCAAGCGAAAGCCTCAGATTTAATCTAACAGGCTGCCTCAAGGGTATCTAACCTTGTAGAGATGTCATTTTAATTGGCCAGCGAGAGCCAAGGAGCCATGAAGAATCCTACTATCTTGATCCAAATTGCAGAGGACTGTAAGAACAATGACATGGAACAAGTATGTCCGCCGGTATGTAATGCTTTAAAGTGTTACATGGAGGCACAAACACTGAATGCTTCACAATGCACCTAAACGCTGTCAGACTGTGTCAGGGTGTTGATAAAAATGTAGGAAGAAATGTTATTGTTGGTTTGTCCAACCACATCTTCTTCACTGTGTGCAGCGTTGTTGATTTTTAATGCGGAAATGACACCACCAAGAACCTCTGACTGTGTTCTGATCACCTGACAGCAGGCTATGAATCAACCAGAAGTCAAAGAAGAATGTCAGGGATAGAACAAACAATTATTTTGTTATGTTTCTTCACTAGAGGTAAACAGACCTGATCCAGAAGACATCGTCTGGATGTTTTCAGTAAGACGTTGAAAAAAATATTGGCCTTCGTACATTAACCTGTAGCCTTCATAAACACCATTCTGCATATTTATAAAATCAGAAAATAGCATTTATGTCCCTTTACCTGATAACCTCTGCTTATTCCAGTTGACAATTTAATTGCTTTAAGCTGAGGCAAGCATAGGTTTTAAAGAGTTAAAAACATTGGGCACATACTGAAAAACATATCAGAATTCCCATTTTACTCAGAATTGAAAAGTTCATTTTAACTGAAGCAAATGTAGATATAAATGAAAACATTTTGCCTCAAACCTTCAAGGTGATACAACACCTGGTTTTTAATTGAAATCAAGGCAAGTTTCAAGGCTGTTTCTTACTCTTTCTTGGTTTTTAAGTTTCAAGGCAATAGTAAAGCCTGATCTCACTAACAGAAGAATAGAATTCATAACCACGATGAATGAAAGTATCATATTCATTTTTAACTGGAGCAAATACAGACATAAATGAAAATATTCCACCTTAAGCATTGAAGGTGACACAGTAATTTATTTTTTTAAACGAAATGAAGTCATGTTCCAAGACTCTGCTTCTTAACATTTCTTGGCTAAGTTTTAAGTAGAAGTTTTTACTGTCACTATGCAAGTACAATGAGATGTCATAAAGAAACAATGGCAAAGGCAATAACAAGGCCTGGTCTAACCAAGAGAAGAACAAAACTCTGAACTCATGATTGCTTAGAGAAGATCTCTCCCACCTCTGCTCTGACCTGACCTTAAGGCAGCCATCACGCTGGCCATCCTCAGACAAGCAACTGTGACTGACGTGCTCAACTCTCTTCACATACTTCAGCAACAACTCAAAAGAGCACAGAGGATTACATGAATATCCAGCTCCGCCATTAATGAGCCCAGCGTGAATCTGCATCGCCAGGAGTGCTTTCAAGAGCACTTGAAACCGAGTGTACTTAAGAGTCAAAGAAGTGAAGGAAAAGTATCTGGAGGTGTTGAAAATATGTATGTCTCATTGGGGTTTGACATCCTTGACAAATTGTCACAATGACCTCTCAGAAAAGGGCCACAGTGGTGAGTCTCTCACTTCAAAAATATCAAAAAATAGCTACTGTGTAGGTGCTAGCTGTGCAGGTAAGGAAGAGTAGGAAATGCAGGACACTTGTGAGCTAGTTTTATATATAATATAATATAATATAATATAATATAATATAATATAATATAATATAATATACAGACATTAGTGGAAATGTGCTTTTTTGTGAAGTAAAAGCATGAAATTCAAGAAACCACCAGCAAAGGAAGTCTCAATAAGGATACCCTTACAATACTAACATGAAATCCATTAACGTTTCAGTGTGAAGTGTAATTTCCTACACATATTCCTGTAGCTGCACCCATGCCTCAGTAATTGTAATTGTGTATGAATGAGAGAGGTAATTGTATATGAATAAGAGAGAAAGAGAGTGTGTGTGTGTGTGGCACAGTGTTAATGTGCATTCCTGTCGCTAATTTCCAAATGTCTTCTTAATCACAGAAAATGGAGACCTCCTTTGCTTAACTATAGCCCTCCCCTTGCCTCCCCTCCCTCCGAACAGTGTCTAATTATTGTCAGTGCTTATCGCAGGCTTTGATGTTAATGCTTTCATACTGCAAGAATTCCAAGAATTCGGCTGAAGTTTTAATTGAGTACAGAACAATGGGAGTTATGTTAAAACTAATTCACAAATTACAAGAGAGGAATCAGCTACCCTGTCTCTTAAACTCACAGGCACACCATTTCCTGCATGGCTCATACTCATTAACATAAGGTTGACATAATTAGTAGCATTAGCGTCTTAAACCTAAAGCCTCTAATACCACAGAAGAGTAGTACTGTGAAATTGTGTACCGGGTTTACAAACAGTGGTCATATTTATGTAAGTTGATATTTTCCATCTACAAGCACTTGTGCTATATCTATCCATGGCAATAACGGTTACCAATTCAGCATCAGCATGACATGCATTTTCTGAATGAATAATCATTTGAGACACACACACACACTGATTGAATTGGGCCGAAGAACACCTCCTCTGATTCAGTCTTATGTGACAAAGAGAAATAGGCAGCCATGAGAGGCCGTGCACATTTTGATCTCTAATTTCCTGTGCCACCTGCGGCATTCCGTCGAAAAAAAAAAAGCCTGGTTGTCCTTGGTAACAAGCACACAGTACAGTAGCCTACATCCTGGCAAAAAAAATGATCTGAGCCGATGCATTCTGCCTCAGGCACTATCATTAACAGTATTAACAGGTCAGTATTCTTCCCATCTGCATAGCATCCTATGCTGTGTGTAGTATTAAGTGCAAAACATGCAAACATGCAAAACAATCACACACAATCAGAAGGGAAGTGAATTTGATTTCTAAGGATTTACCTTTGCAGTGGCAGCGGAACAGTTCTTCAGAAGCATGACAGCCGTCAGTGACAGCAGTGTAAGCTGTGCTGAAAGGCTGCTTAGTTAAATTAAGCCGTCGCCGTGTCTCTCCGTGACATGTTGTCCCCTGTGCTCCAGCAGTTCGCCTGTGGCCACTTGGCTCCTATTCAGGCAAACTCCACCTCACAGGGTTAAACACAGCCCAGTGTCCAAGGAAATCACTGTGAACTCCACTGTGAACTCCACATGTTCCTTCCTTGTGTGCAAGTGCTGGGTAGCGTTGCATGAGCGTTTGCGCCCGGGGGCTTACGGATGGAGAATTAATGTAAATATTCAGGAACTGCTCAAGCCGAGATGACATCTTGAGTTTGTTACTGACCACGTGTATTTACAGTTGAGTAGGTTGCATAACAGAACCACTAGCAGCCACGTGGTCTAAAATGGTACTAATTAGTTCCTCAAAATAATCATGCAGTTTCACACTGCATTAATAAGCTTCTTCCTGCCATCACGTTTCCATGAAACCCAACTGAAGCACGAGCAGCATATTTTGAAAGCTGTATTAAACTGTTTTATTCTGTTCTATACCTGTTACCAAAACTGTGTCCAGGGGAAATGAACAAAAGAAATAAAAAAGCAAGGAGAAATTGTGCATGAGTCCTTGTGAAGATTAAAAATAGGCAGGACATCTCCAGGCCTCGGCTGAGATGATTCTCATAACAGGCCGCCTTCATGCCTGCCAGCATCACATGTAAGCCTGTCAGAAGCTCCAGAGAAGGTGCCAAAGCTTTGCCTTCCTCAAGGGAGTGGACTTTTGATGTGCCAGGAACCTTCTGAATCTGACAAGGGCAACAAGTAGGTCAAAAGATGGAAGCTTCGTGTTGGGAATCAAAGCAATGCACTACATGGACAAACTAGAATGAAGTGGGGATGGGGCAGCTAGTCACTGAGATAACTAATTAGCTAGCATAACGTTTGACTGGCTGGAGGGTGTGCTGAGTAAGACAGCTGGACAGACTGAAAGACAGTGCAGTGGTTTAAGTGCTTGTGTTCAAACGAAAAAGGAGGAAAAATGAAGTAGAAATTCACAAAAAATGAGAAAGTACTGTGCTGTGGTGTTAACGCTTGTGTTCAGACAAAGAGGAGGAGAAATTGCACTGAAAGTTTACCAAAAATAAAAAGTAGACTGTTATTTATGGGCAATTCTCACACCTGAACAACAGCCAACATAACTTTAGGGAGTAAGTCCTTCTGGGGCCCCTGTGGAGCAGCTATAAGAGCCAGATAGTAATTAAAACCTAAACAGGTTGCCATTACTGCAGCAGCACACCTCTGCTCAAACTGAAGGACACAACTCTGACGCATGGCTAGTCCCATGCATAATGCCCTTAACAACAGACTGCCATCTCCACCCGACTGGAGTCTGTCAACTTCTTAGCATATGTTTCCTCATCATTGGTCAGAAATAGAAATCTCTCTCTTGACGGCCTTGATAAAATAAATGACTTTTTTTTTTCCCCTAACGTGTACCGTATGCTTAGATTTATTACTTTACTCATTTGTCTGCTTGCTGTCACCGCCCTCCCTGCGTTCAATCTGACCAGAATACAGCAGTGTGAATAAGTAATTGATGACACACACATGCATATTTTAGCATCCTTGCAGCTTCTGGTCTTTGTGAGATTGAAAAAAAAAAAAAAAGATTACACTGCGCTGGAGTTAAACTGTGTTGTTTCACAGCCAAATCAGCAAGTTTTCCTGCCTTTTTTTAATGCACAAAGTTGACAAACAGGGTTATTAATGTGTACCATCAACTCTGTTACAGCCTCCTCGTGATGTTTCCTGCAAAATGTGCGGGTCTGTAGACAGGAAATGGCACGTTGTTTGCCTTGATACAGATGCAGCACACATTTGTCAAAAATGTAGTTAATTGAAAGATTTTATTGTTCTCCTGGATCCCCTTTATATGCATATGCATACAGAGGCATATGTCTTTTTCTTATGGGTCTATAGCTCCTTATGGGTCTCTCTCTCTCTCTCTCTCTCTCTCTCTCTCTGTCTCCATCCTCTCTCTCTCGCTCTCTCTCTCTCTCTCTCTCTCTCCCTCTCTCTCTCTCTCTCTCTCTCTCTCTCTCTCTCTCTCTCTCTCCCTCTCCTCTCTCTCTCTCTCTCTCCCTCTCTCTCTCTCTTTCTCTCTCTCTCTCCCTCTCTCTCCCTCTCTCTCTCTCTCTCTCTCTCTCTCTCCCTCTCTCTCCCTCTCTCTCTCTCTCTCTCTCTCTCTCTCCCTCTCTCTCTCTCTCTCTCTCTCTCTCTCTGTGTCTCTCTCTCTTTTTCTGTTTCAAGCCCCTCCCAACCACCACCACAACCACTTATACAGCAGCAGCCTTTGAGAGTAAGATCAATAACATCTTCTGTGACCATGATACCCTGGGCACACACACCACATCCTGGGCATATTCAGGGGCCGAGGTTTGCTCTGACACGTGTGAGACAAATGGTGGTTAATTTAAAAATGTTATTGTTTCATTTGTTATTATTAACCATCATCTCCATGCATACAAGTATATCTCTTTTTCTGACATTTTCTTATGGGTTTATAGCGGGCGTTTCAAACTCAAATTGGCCCGAGGACCACTGCATCACATTATCAACTCATAGAAGGCTCAACAAAAACATTGAAGTAAACCAAAAAAGTGTAATATTTCTGAACATTTATTCAATTTATTTATAGTTGCTGCGTATTTAACAAAAAATGCAAACAGCAGTCTAGCATATGCATTATTACAGCCTACTGTATATATTTGCACTCAACATTTAGTGCAGCTTTTTTTGCTTTAACACTAACTAAAAATGACAATTGCAAAATATTGTACTGAAATGAAAAAGGGTCGAGCGACATGAGCGGCCTGATGGAGGTCAAAGTTGAAACCCTGCGTACAGCTTTTAGATGATCGTCACTGAGCCTAGCCCAGTACTTGCATTATTTAAAGTTCATAGTAGAGAGAAGTAGGGATACTCCGATCGATTGGTGGCCGATAACTATCAGGCAGTATTCATTAAAAATAGTCTGATCCGTGCCTCTGAAGGCAGAGCTGCGGAGCTGATCAGATAACACAAAACACGAAACGTGTTTCAGCGCCACAAAAAGCAGACTCTGTTTTACTTTCTTTCATGAAGCCTTCTGAATTTTAAAAAGCACAATGGCTTCCTATGTACAGTAGTATTGAAATAAAAAACATCCTATTTCATGCGACATGCAGCTTTGCAGTCTCCTTGCACACCGTCTCTCCCTCTCTCAAAACGCACCTGCCCCTCTGTGTGCACACGAGTCAAACCAGTCGGGCAAGTAAGAGACAAGTAGGCTACTTACACTAGCAATTTAATCCAGATAGCTGGCTTTTTACATTTTAAAATAAACATGTTGGTTTTCATAATAAATGTGCATGAAATGGTAGCTTAAATTGATTACCACCAACTAAAAAATGTTTTAAAATAGAAATAAAATCAATCAATGTTTGGCACGTGACAGAGAAGGAGTGGGGGACAGATTTGGCCCATGGGCTGTGAGTTTGAGACCCCTGGTCTA
>CM050215.1:31027967-31032967 GCA_027475355.1 Coilia nasus | reverse complement strand
AAGTGTTTTGCAAAAAGGAGCAAGTGTGTTGCAGAATTGCAACTCAAGTGTAAAGCAGCGCTTTTGTTTAAGGTATGGTTACACTGTGTTTAAGGCATGGTAACACAACTTCAAGTTATGTTACTTTGGTTTAAGCATATGTCTATTGCGTTCAAGCAATGGGCAAAAACTGTAATACAGCATTTAAAGAAATAAAAAACAAAAGCATAGCAGTCAACAGATAGCCTAAGTTTGTTTTAAGCCCATCAATATTTTTTAAATGTGATTAATTAATTTCTTCAATCAGTTTAATTGAAATTAAATTATTAAAAAAAATTACAGTTTTTCTCAATTGTTTAAACACATTTCCTGAAAGCATGCCTCATACTCTCAGAATTCTACACACAAATAAAAAAAAACACACATATAATGGGCAAAACCACTCACTTCTCCTGCAAAATGAAACTTTGCATTCAAAGCAATGTTATTTCTTCTCAAAATGCTATTTTGTTGTCAAATGACAAACACAAACCGTCATATGAATAGACATTTATAACAACCAGTTGAACCCTGATGTGCTTAATGTAAAACACTATGATAAATGGAAAACACTTCTTCTCCATTCATCATAATGATTTAGGCATTTTTAGTTCAGTGTTACACTTACAGACAGTACATACATAAGTGTGCTATATTTTACAATATTGTTTTTATACTCAGAAAGCACATATACATTGTTACAAATATATATTTTTTCCCCACAAAAGCAGTGTACACACTGTGCATCCCAATCAACACAAAGCTGCACCTACAGTGGTCTACATAAAACACAACAGAAGAGTTTACTGTAGCCTATACAGTTACAAAAGAAATTACGCTGCATCCTTTCTTCTGTTTTGGCGTGGCCACAGCACCTCATCCACATCACATGCAATGTTTTTCCTGGCCTAGCAGCGAATCCATCCATGAAAAGCATCAGTTGGTATATTTTCACATGCGTCTTCCATAGCTTAGAGAAAGGGTACACGCATTTGTGGATTTTGGTCATACACTTTCATCTCCAGTCAAAAAAAAAATCCTCAATTGGGTTGAGGATTGCAGAATATGGAGAGAGATACGTAAACAACTAAACAACTACTGTAAAATAATTTCGTTGACCAAATGGTCAACCAAAATGGCTCTGATCTCATCAGAGATTACGGTCCTTTCTCATCCTCGTCCGTGTCCTCCCCGTCCTTCTCCTCTTACTCTCACTCCTCTAGCTGTCGCTCTGCCTCTTCCAAAGCGTTGATAGCTAATTGTAAAGCTGTGTGACAGGTGTTTGCCAATGTGATGAGTCAGTGTGCATAGTAGGGCAATTGACTTTAGAATTTTGAATCACTGTGTGTTCCTTGTGAAAACAAGAGATTTTTGTCATGAAAATTGTGCCAAACGCAGATAATTGTCTATAGTGTTTTGAAAAAAGTATGTTTTAGAACTGCAATTTGAGTGTAAAGCAGGAATTGTGTTTATAGTTTAGCAAAATTGGTTCATGGGGTTGGTGCATGAGTTGTGGCCATTGTGTCTGAAGTACAAGGAATTGTGTTTAAACAATTGAGAAAAACTGTAACTCTTGTATTCAAGATTTGTGTGGGCCTAATTTGAACTATTGTTAAATTGTGTGATCATTAAGATGTTGCCTTTGCTGTTTTAGAGTGACACCAGAATGTACTTACTTGTGTAATTACAACAGAAATTCTCTTTTGGACAATAAGAATCAATATGTATTGCATTGCGTTACATTACATATCATGGCCTCTGTATTGTTGATGTGTATCGTATCTTGAGTTTGTATTGCTGATGTGTATTGTACCTTGATTGTTCTGCAGAGCTGTGCTCAACATATCAATATTGTCTTATGTCTTCACACACACTGCATTGATAAGTATCGATACAGCTGCAACCATATCAATATAGCATTGACAAATTGAAAGCATAACAGACAACACAAATGTTCATTTTAAGTGAATCAATATATTTAATTTGATTAAATACTGTATTTAATGAATGTAATTGAAGCTGAATTATTAAATAAAATTAACCTTTGTATTAAGATGCTTATGGGCCTCGTTTGAGCTGTTGCTAGGTGCTGTGATCCTTAAAGATGACGATACACTGGGCAGCTTTATGAGCAATGTTGCCGAGCAGTGTCACCAATAAGTGTTATTTAGGCCCTTTATCGCTAATACTGGGCAATGCAGTTCATGAAAAACCTTAGTTCAGCAGCAGACATCTTTGTGCAATCATCACATTTGAAAACTAAGGAACCTTAAGACTTTGCCTACTGTAGTACAGAATTGATATAATAAAAAGCTGTTGGGGGGAATTCTGTTTTGGTGAAGACCATAATTAAGAATCAACATGTATTGTACTGTGATACGATCATATCATGCCCTCTGTATCATTGACATGTATTGTATCATGAATTTTGTGGGCAATACCCAGCTGTGAAAAGGCCAAACCTCCTTTTCACGAACACGGCAGGCCCTAGCCACACCACGCAAACTAATTACGTTTCCCCACAGGCACCAACACCTGCACACACACATGGTGGTTGGTCTCAGCTGCACATGGAGTCCTTTGTCACTCATTAGCAACAGAAACGTGCAGTTACTCACCTGAGTTTATCCAGCCATCTCAGCGTAGGCCTACGGTGAGGTACCTGCCGATTGCACAACATAACTCATTTCATGCTGTTAATCCATACATTTCACGCACAAACACAAACTCTGACAAGCACTTCCTGGTCCCCACATTTTCCTCCCATAAGCAACACGAATTGCAAGCTGGATACTGGAAGTGACTGATTCACCCCGTTGGCTGGGTGGGGAGCTATAGGCTACTGCCTGTCCTGCCAGTATTGTATTTTGGGATGGCAATAATGTATTGACAAATGTAAACTAATGCTGCAATGGATATAGTTAACTGTGAAGAGACTGTGCTATGTGCATGTATTTTAATATTGGAAAGAGTGGGTAGCATCATGTTGTAGCGTTCAGGTAGTTCACCTTTCATGGTGGTGTCAACCAATTATTCAATTGTCCAATTTTCCCATCGCTTAGTTTGGAGTCTAGGAGAGGGCATGGTGCTTTTGACTTACTGTGAGGCTGACCCTTGATACTTACTGTGAGGCTGACCCTTGATATGTATATTGTTTCACTTTGATGAGTTGAATTTTATTCTGTATTTTGAAAGTGTTTTTTTTTTTTTGTCCTTTCACCTTTGAGCGCTGTAAATAAATTCCCCACTTCCTTTTTGGACCACACTCCTGAGTTGTGCATATGTTATTTGCTACCAACCTGCTGTGAAGGTGGGCCAGATGGCTCTTTTTTCACACCAGTCCTACTTCAGTTTTGTGATGTCTTCACACACACTCCTGCATCAATATGGCATTTAAAAAATCACAAGCATAGCAGTCAACAGAAAAGTTCATTTTTTTGTGTAATTAAGTAATTTATTCAATCAGTTCAACTGAAATTTTATTAGAAAACTAACTCTTGTGTTTATGATTTTCTGTGGGCCTAATTGATGTTAAATTTTGTGATCCTTAAGACTTTGCCGTCACTGCGTTGGAGACCAGAATGTACATGGCCTCTGTATCATGATATGTATCATATCGTGAGGTTGCTGGCAATGCCCAGCCCTACAGCTTCTTCACTGAAGCAGGAGCTTGATGGAGGAATAACAGACAGGCAGAACAGAATGGCCATTCAGGTTGAGCGGCGCTCTCATTATCATAATTTCTTTTATGTTTATCTGAGCATATGGCCGGCCCATCTGTAACCGGTGGGGCGAAGACGGTGCGACTAAAGATGGCTTTTGTGTCTCCTCTGGTCCAGGTTGATTCTGTTTAATTGAAATTTGTGTCAAATCCACCTGTTCAGCGAGCAGGAGATTAAAAAACAAGCAGGATGGACAGTTTCAATCAAGCACAAACCACTGAGATCCACAAACGCAGCATAACACCGTACCTTCTCAGCCGGGGTATATAACAAGTGGTCACCGTACGCCCCAATGTGCAATTTATTCCCCTACAAATAAGATTGGAGTAAACTCTAATACAATTTGCAAAGCTTTCCATATAATGAACTGCCAGTGGGATGTCACAAGCAAGCCAATTTAGAAAGACGGCTAATTTGCATCCACCATTTCGAGGGCATTCCACCAATGCAAAACGTCTAATCTGAGCTCTTCTGTGCTTCAAAGATCAGATCACATGTCTGTGTCCGGCCATGGCCCTATAGTGCCTGTAGCATGACATGCTAATGCAGCAGCCTTTTTACAGCAGATGCAATCTACATGTCATCCATGATATGCACCTGCCTCAGCTGAAGAGCCATGGAGAATATCATGACAAGGTGGCGAAATAACACATCCATGGGGCTGAAGTGCCTTTGGTCAACATGCCATTTTTCCTCTCATCGCTAAGTACATTCCAATTGCTGTGAGGATGGAAACAATTTTGCAAAGCTTTTTCATAATGGCATAATATGCAAGTGAAGTAAAAATAGTGTCCTTTTAGCCATTTCGTTTTTTTTCCAGGCCTAAACCAAGTACAAATTGTGTGGCAAATTAGTCATAACATCTTGGTGGGCTAAACATTTGTTTTACAGTCTAAATATGAAATCATTACAGTCCCCTCATTGCTGTCAATGTATGTTTCACTTACTGCTAAGAATCTCCCAGATACCATTTGCCTGTGCTTTGATGATACACCTCATCTCTTTACAAGCAGTAGTGATGCAAGGGAACATGATGCGGAGAAGTGATTGAGACCAGACAGAGGAATGGAGAGAGAGTGAGAGGTGGGGAGTAAAAGGAAGAGTGGATGGGCAAGAGAGAGAGGAATGGGGAGAGAGAGAGAGAGAGAGAGAGAGAGAGAGAGAGGGAGGGATTGTGACACAAGGACTGAGAGAGAGGGATGGAGAGAGAGAGGGAGGGATGGATAGTGACACAAGGAGTGAGAGTGAGTAAGGATGGCG
>CM050215.1:30980467-31022967 GCA_027475355.1 Coilia nasus | reverse complement strand
CAATATAATAAATTACTGTTGCTGCACAACTTACTGCTGCCGTTATTTCTAGATTGTTAAGCAGAAAAAATGTTTTCCACAATCATTTGCCTAACGTAACGCCCTGATCCATCCTCATCTACTCTCTCTATGTCTGCAAAAACAGGTTCCTCAGCCATTTGTTCTTCCTCCAGGTCTGGGAGTGACAGGTCTCTGTAAAAAAAAAGAAAACAACTTTAGTAGTTTAGTAATGAAGCATTTGATTACTGATAAAAGGGGCATGCATTAACTATACGTATTGTCACAACTTTCACTGTGTGTATGTGTAAGTAATCTGTATCATACCTTGCTATGTTATGAAGGACAACACAGGCACACTTGTAGCAGTGCAGGGATGCTACAGTTTCTAGCAGTTGTAGGCCGCAGGTGTTCTTCAAGGCTAGAGGTTATTTCCATAATAGTGTTTCTTGGAAACCATAGTCTGTCCACAATTTCTTGGTCAGAAAAGACCTCCAAAGGATTTGATCGGTCTTTGAAAACCCTTTCTCTCCTAATTGCCCTTTCATACATCCAAATGTTATTTTCTGCCATTGCAAGCTAGTTTAAGCCTAAGACAAAGCCACTTCTGTGAAACTGGCCCAACTGACAGTTAATTGTTTCTATGGTAACTTAGAATGTTAGATCAAATTAGCCAGGGGGTAGGGAGTCTAACTTTTTAAAGTAAAATTAGACTGGTCTTAATATTTATGCAACTGACTAATAAAGCTAAGACCAGTCTTACAAAAAAATATTAGACTAAGACTAGTCTTAAACAGTTTTATGCAACCGGCCCCAGGGCTGTATCTCATATGGGTGCAGCATTTGCCACTGAATGCAATAAACTGTGGATTGTGTCAGAGATTTCTCTCTCTCTCTCACTCTCTCTGTCTTTCTCTCTCTCTCTCTTTCTCTCTCTCACTCGCTCTCACTCTCTCTCTCGCTCTTTCTGTCTCTCTTTCTCTCTCTCCCTCTCTCTCACTCTCTCTTCCTCTCTCTCTCTCTCTCTCTCTTTCACTCGCTCTCACTCTCTCGTTCTTTCTGTCTCTCTCTCTCTCACTCTTTCTGTCTCTCTCTCTCCCTCTCTATCTATCTCTCCTCATCCTCCTGGGCTTGTGAGGGGAGACATGGGGTGCGGGTGAAGTGAAGTGAAATGAATGGCAGGAGAGCGGCGAGAGAGCGGCGAGTGATGGCTGAGAAGCAACACAACCCCGCGAGCCCTCCATCTCGGGCAGCGGCTATCACATGACAGATCGCAAAATCCTCCATCTAGTAAACGTCGAGAAACTGACGTCTGCAGCAAATCTCGGGGTGTTGCTGGCCTGACATAATCAAAGATTCATTGCATCTCCCCCTGCAGTCCTTTGTGCAGGCTAAAGAGAGAAAAGATTGAGAGATTACCAAAGATTGTGTGTGTGTGTATTTGTGTCTGTGTGTGGGTGTGTGTGTGTGTCTGTGTGTGTGTGTGTGTCTGTGTGTGGGTGTGTGTGTGTGTGTCTGTGTGTGGGTGTGTGTGTGTGTCTGTGTGTGTGTGTGTGTGTGTGTGTGTGTGTGTGTGTGTTTGTGTTTGTGTTGTAGCATGTGAAGGGGCTTTTGTGATATGTGTGTGAGTGTGTTTATGTGTGAGTGTGTGTGTGTGTGTGAGTATGGAGAGAGTGGTGGGATTGTGATTGTTAGTGCTGCAGAGGATTGTGAGTGTTTTCGCAGTCAATATCATGAATTGCATGTGGTCTCTTGCTCGATTCCTCCAAGTGCTCTGGGCCTCACTAAATTTTAACGGTAATGAATTTGAATTGAATCCAAAGAAAGACTGTGGCACTAAACACAAACAACAACAAGCCCTGTACTGCAGTGCCATATTTCAAAAACACTCACAGCTGACTGTAATTTCCAGGTCTACGTCATTCTGAATTTACACCTGTCAGCAGAGACATCCATAGACATCAGCATTATGTCAACACATGCAACAACGTGTATAGCATACATTTTTAACGCCAATGTGTATTTCTTCTTTAACATCTCCTGCAGTAAGATAAAGAAAAGAAGCACATTTACATAAATGTTGTAAATGAAAGAAAGCAGTATCAAGTTATGAGTTATGAGCCACATCTATGGCAAAACATCTGACCTGGTGGCCCTAAAAATCTTGTGCTATGGATACAGTTGCTAAGTGAGGCAGCCGAATAAGAGAGAGAGAGAACTCTGGTGGTGGTCTGTTTTTTTTTTGCCACACTGCTACTATGTGTGGCTTCCAGCACAACCAATTACTGTCACTTAAACGGGTCTCATTTTATGCAACTGCGAGTGACCCTGTGGTGGTGGATGTCATAAATGCTTGCAGAGATCTAGAGCATTTCTGTTCATTAGCGCTTAGTTACGAGTTCGCACTGGCTTAATCCCCGACAGCTACTTGGAGTGTGTGTGTGTGTTTGTGTGTGTGTGTGTGTGTGTGTGTGTGTGTGTGTGTGTGTGTGTGTGTGTGTGTGTGTGTGTGTGTGTGTGTGTTTGTGTGGTTGCAAAACAACACCTGCAGCCACACCTTATGGCACAGAGAAAAACAAGGAACAACGCTGGTGTTCTGTTGAGTTGAGATGCTTCACTGAGGTGAGCTACCTGAAGCTGAATTCAAAAGAACGCTACTATCTAACTAACCCTACTAGTAAACCCTGACCCTGATTTTCCCCTGACAACGTTCGGATGGTAGCCCAACTCAACAAGCAACCCAGTTCGACAGAACCTGCACAGGCTTCAATATCATCTTTTTAAGTGATTACACTTAGCTGGCGCTTATCCAGAGCGACTTACAAATATTTACAGGGTTTCGGTTACAGTCAGGTAGGGAGGGATTCGAACCAGCAACCTTCCAATTGCAAGACCATCTCCCTAACCACTAGGGCACAGCTGCCCCATCTTTTTAGGTAGACATCAACAATCCCAGTAATGGTTGATAATGAAGAGAGACAATTGATTTTGTGTTATAAAGCTTGACATTTAGGTGTAGCACATGGTCATTGGTTATCTGATTTCTGTATAAGCTTCATTAAGCAGTATTCTTGGGAATATTTCACTTCTTGATTCTTTTTTACCACATTTCTCCTGGACTCTCGCTTGTTACTTGTGAATAAATCATGTGGTCGGGTTGTGTGTGGCTGTTAGTGAATCAGGAAACTTCATGAATCAATTGTTTTGAGTGTGTGGAAATCATTAACAGAAGGTATAGCCTTTTGTATAGAGGCTAAAATCTTCTCCTGCATATAGCAGCTTTCCACTGAGGCTCAATGACTATGCTATGCCATGCTATGCTATGCTATTTTGTAGATGCACAGAGAGCTCACATATTGCTTTTGTTTGTTGTGGCTTAGATTAAACAACTGGTGCAGAAGTCACTATTAAATCAAACATTACATTTCCCCAAAAATGTCAGTAAGCGTTATGAAGCGTTAGGAAATAATAACATCCAAACATCACAGCATATTCTTTTTATATTCTAATACCACTAGCCTGGTAAACCCCCCCCTTCGTACTTCATTTCATTTTGTACAGAGGGTCTAGACCGGAATCTGTTGAGGACCATGTAAGAGGACCGAGCAACTCCTATCCAATCAGTGAACAGAGGGTGTGATTGTGAGCCATGATGTTAACTTAGTGTGCTACATTTGAATTGTAGTGCGTATGTAGGCTAATTGCATACGTGACAACCAGGCGTTAGCGATTGGGTAAAGGCAGAGGCAGTTGTTTTAAACTTCAGCAGAGTCCACACCTCCAGGAAGAAATCGTTTCTCACGGCCTCCGCTCCAGACCCTCTGCATAAAATGAAATGAAGTACGAGGGGCTGGTGTGCTAAGGAAAAAATTACTTTAAAATGATAAAAAATCATCTTTCTTAACACACTCATAGATAAAGTGTCACCACTGTCAGCACATGGGCATTTTCACTACATGCATTTCTCAGGTGTATGTGTGTGTGTGTGTGTGTGTGTGTGTGTGTGTGTGTGTGTGTGTGTGTGTGTGTGTGCAAGGGAACTTTAAAATTCCAAGGATCCTTGTACTGACGATGAGACTCCAAGGATAGGTTTGTGCAGCACCTTCTGTCAACACGTTAAATTATTCCCTCATTAAAAAAACACCAGAGCCTTCATGCGCTCCTCAGTGTAATAATGTGTGTACCGGGAGGAATTGCATTACTGCTCCTCGCACGGTGTCAGACTGGTGTTCTGTCGAGGTAAGCTGCTTGGTTGAGATGAGATACCCGTAGCCGAATTTGATAGAACACTACTATCGAACCCTACTTCTGAACCTAATCCTAATTTTCCCCGACTGAGCTTGCACAATTTAGCCCCACTCAACAAGCAGCTCAGTTCCACAGAACACCACCACCTTTCTGCACCAACCACCTTCCTGCACCAACCACCGAAACCTGTGACTCCTTCCTGCACCAACCACCTTTCTGCACCAACCACCTTCCTGCACCACCACCTTCCTGCACCACCACCTTCCTGCACCACCACCTTTCTGCACCACCACCTTTCTGCACCACCACCTTTCTGCACCAACCACCTTTCTGCACCAACCACCGAAACCTGTGACTCCTGCCTCCTGCCTCCTCTCTGATGCTCTCGCAGCGAAACGTGTGTCAGATTCATTCATACAAATCTATGCGCTCTCTTAAACCTACACCTGTAGGGAGGTCAGTAATGTAACATATTGACAGGAGCCTTCTGTTGCTGAGAGCCAGTGAGCTGCAAATTCAGGCAGCATCCTCCCACTGCTAAACACAGCAAGCTGGGAATTATCTCCTGTTGCGATTTGAGAAGCTTAAAGGACTTCTCTCTCTCTTCTACTATTTTTCCTTCTTCACACTCTCTCTGCCTCTTTCTCTCTCTTTTACATTCTCCCCAATCTCTCTCTCTCTCTCTCTCTCTCTCTCTCTCTCCCTCTCTCTCTCTCTCTCTCTCTCTCTCTCTCTCTCTCTCTCTCTCTCTCTCTCTCTCTCATCCTACCTCTTGCTCTTTTTCCCCATTTCTGATTGTTATCTCTCTTTTTCCTCAATCTCTCACCCTAAGCTGATATGGGCCTGAGGTCCTGCAGGAGTGCCGAGCGCTGGCATTGTCCCTGCACCACACAGTCGCCATGCTTTAATGGGAAGTTTCCATCTCTCTGCATTGCTGTGGTCCATTCACTCGGCGGAGGAGAGAGGAGCTGACTCACTGTCCGATGTAAACAGGGAAAGGGGGAAGGGGGGGAGGGGGTGAGGGCACTGGGTGCAATTCAAGTTGCCCTTAGGCTACGGGCTCGCATCCGTCATAATGAACAAAGCAGTTGCTTACAGTTGCTTACAATGCATTCGACCGCAGGGCAAAAAAGGACATGTGTGGTTACTGATGATAGTACCTATCACTGAATTAATATATGACTATGGAGAAACCTTCACTGGGGACGTGAGCACAGCAGCATAGAGCAAACCAAATGCATATTGATGTTTGGCAGTGCACAGATCCTGAGATGCTTACTGACTTTCAGTTGACTTTGAGAACTAGCTACAAAAGAAGGGTTACATTTGTTTCAGCTGTTATTTGGTGCACGTTTTAGACCTAATTTATCCAAACTTTATACCATGGCTTGGATAAATGTCCCACTGTGAGAGCCTACATTTGTACCATACTATATAACGCGTGTATTGACTTTATATCTTTACACGAAATAAGGACTTATGACCATTTCCATCCAACTAGCTGGTGGCATGGCTAGCCAGCTAACATAACATAAAAATGGGTGTGAAGACTTAGAAGAATGAGAGGCATGAGAGTCAGGTATCTGTGTCTGTGAGGAGGGTAGTTCTGCTGTGCAGTGGTTATCGTGATTAATTGTGCGCACAGCAGAGAGACAAATCACCAGTAGGCAGTCTTTGTTTTTTCAGTATGAAAAAGACAACAGGAAAACAAATGGTAGAGCTCAGTGGTACACAGGAGTCATGGGAGAGGTAGGTGGAGAGAGTAAGGTTAAAAAAAGACAGAAGAAACAGAAAGAGAGAGGACAAAAGGAAACAGAAAACAGATGCTGAGATACAGACAGAGAGAGGGGGGAAAGGAGAGAGCGAGAGAGACAGAGAAAGAGAGCGAGAGAAGAGAGAGTTACAGCAGGAGGACATCCGTCGAGAGGAGGAGGAGGAGAAGGAGGGGGGAGACCAGAGGGAGAAGACAAAAGAACTGTAGGAAGTACAGAAGGAGCAGCGGAGCTGTGCAGGGTCAGGGGTCAAACAGCCGGCTGGCCAGAGCAGACGCCTCGCCTCACCACCTTCAGCAGTCCCACCTCACCTTCATCACCAGGATGACCAATAATGGTAATGGGCCTCCATGACAATTAGGAAAAAAAACTACAATTCCCTTAAAGACCCTTTGACGTCCTGCTTAGCATTGCATACTGTATTAAAAGAGATATGGTGCATAGCATTGCATACTGTGACTGCACTGTGTGTACTGTAAGACTGGGACAATCTTGGTGCCTGTCTTTTTGGTGGTAAATAATGCTTTTGACAGCATAAATGTGTTTAATAAGGGAAAAATCATCAGATTTTTTGTTTTCAATGTCACAGAATCACTTTAAATATAAGGTCAGTGTGTGTGTGTGTGTGTGTGTGTGTGTGTGTGTGTGTGTGTGGATGGGGCTTATTGGGCCAGACAGAGTATCCTGTGGCTCATCATCTGTAGGGGGGAGGGTGGAGTGTGTGGGGGTGTTAGTGAGACAGCTGAGAAAACAGGGCATTGCAGACAGCTAGCCCAGAGCCCAGAGCCCAGAGCCCAGAGCTGTCCACTTCAGCAGCTGGGATAATAAAGGTCTGTGCTAAGGAGAGCACACACGAACACACACACACACACACACACACACACACACACACACACACACACACACACACACACACACACACACACACACACACACACACACACACACACACACACACACACAGAAACTCTCTCTCTCACACACAGCAAGCGTGACAACAAGCATGGAACTTTTGGGAGACTATGCATCATTACTATGGTGGTCATTACTTTCTGCTCTCATTCTTTTCCTGAGTATATCGCATTTATAAGTGGCAATTAAGAGATTTTTTAGGAAAAACTTGCTGTGGTGAATGATGGTCTGACCATATCAGCTATAACCCTGTCCTTATCACATCTGGTCCCAGTACACAGACACACAATGGAAAATTGATGCCTTTCTTTTCATGTGATATCAAAGAAACTATTGTTCTTTTGCTTGCCCTGATACACACACACACATACACACACACATATACACACACACACACACACACACACACACACACACACACACACACACACACACACACACACACACACACACACACACACACACACACACACACACACACACACACACACACACACACACACACACTCTCTCTCTCTCTCTCAAGAAGGAAGGCACTACCCCAGCCTTTACACTTTTTAAAGTGGCATAAGCATGCAAACTGAGTTTGTTGCTTAATTAAGATGGCTACTGATGACAGAGCTGCCTTTGTTTTAGGGTCACTGCCCCCCTTCTTTCAACTGGACGCGCTGCGTCTCCGACAAAAAACGAGATTTAAGGAGTAAAGCGCACCAATGTTTACCTTTGATGTCACTAAACCCCTCGCCTGCGGCCGTCTACTCCGCTCCGCTAAAACGTGTAAGTGCCTTTGGCTTCCTGCAACCTGTGCTTTTTATAAACAAAGGAGAGAATGTTGGCGTGACAGTCAATACTTTTAGCTAAACTTCAGTGGGAAGGCCAGATGTTAAAATGCACTCAACATCACTGTAAAAAAAATCACTGTTTAATTTAAAAAACATTTGAGGATGTGTTCATGCTCACACACACACGCGCACACACACAAAGAGCATAACTTAAATAAACTTGTGTTTTGTCTGCATACGTCTTGGGCTTTGGGTGGGTCAAGTTTGCCCGTAGTCCTTGAGACCACCAACAGCTTGTAAACCTGCCAATGCGTGACATCTTTACTCGAAAAAGTTGTTTGTTTTTTTTCTCCCCTTGGTTCCAGGCCTTTGGGAGTCAGATTGCGAATGTTTAGAATGCCTTCACAGGGAAGGGTGAAAATGGAACCCAGGGCCATGTTCCCTTGTGGGAAAAAGGCAAACACACACACACACACACACACACACACACACACACACAGAAGCAGATGCATCCTTTGAAAATGATGTTGACGTTCCAGAACCATTCAGGTTTTGATTTCATGGACAGTAATGACAACATCAGGAAATGAGGTTGATTGCGAGTATTTAGTGACTCAATTTGGAAGGGAAATGCAGAATGGACACTGAGGCTAATGACTCCCTGTCTTGACTCCATGTGCGCCACACTGGCCAAAGAGTTTGTTTTAAAAGCCTGTGGAGGATTTTTAAAAAGAGTAACTGGGAAAAGTACACCCTAACTACTCTACTAGACAGGATAATTACCTCATACAAGTCAGTTACATTATCCAGCAGTGGGTCTCTATTGTGTTTAAAGGATAGCGTGTGCGCTTATGGGCACAAAACACACATACCAATACATGGGTGCTATTTACTGTTGTTAGTTAAGTGGTTCAGGGTCACTACTTAGCATGTACAAAAGCCCTACGGCCAGATTAGCAGAATATATTACCTGTAATGAGACCCAGTAATATTTGTTATGGGTGGAGCTTTTTTGCACACATCACATCAGATGCTCTTTCCCAGTACCATTCAAGCTCTTTGCTTTGAACAACACACACACACACACACACACACACAGCCATGCACATTAAAAGGAAGAGCAGATATTGTGTGCGACGTGCTCTGTGTTCCAATGGGAGTCTCCCGTGTGCCGGTTCAGGAGCATATGAGTAGCTTCAGAAAATCATATTATCCTCCGCACCGCTTTCCCTTTTGAGCAGTGTCAGGGCCCCTGGCTTTTTCGCTGGGGCGAAACACATTTTCACAATGCAAATGCCCAGTGTTGTACTGTCGTTTATTATTTTGCGAGCGATCAATATGAATGAGTCGAACAGTCAATATGATTTCAGGGGGTGCAAAGAAAAGCATGCCCACCAGCCCACCCACAGCGCACACGATTTTTTTTTTCTCCCTCTCTCTCTCTATTTCTGAAAAGTGGGATGTTGTTGGCAGGATTGCTGTGCTGTGATATTCTGCATAGAAATAGTGTATGGCAAGCTGTTGTGGTTGGTATAAACGCATTTGTGCCTGGAGCTCTGTACCAGCACAACAGCAGTGAAAGATTGAATGTGTCCCTCTCCAGCCTTCCAGCCTCCAGTCACAGAGAGGAGGGAGGAAGAGCTAACGTATTGACTATGTGTGCTCTCATCTGACAAAATGGCTGATATTGTAAATCCGTCCTGCTATCAATCCTCAGTTGTGGATGATAAAATTGTCCGGATTTAAAATGTCAGTCTTTGAGGACAGGGCCATTGTTCATAATTTGAAGAGATTTGCTCCTATATCTGATGGCGAAAACACAATGAGCCTGTCAGTCAAGCCCTTAATATGATTCATGGTATCAAGCCTAATCAGTCGGATTAGCATGTGTATAGCCAAGGAAGCACATTAGTGCAGCAACCAGGGTTTCAAGCTGTCAGTCTTATCAGAGGAAAGTTAAAAAGCAAGATGTGACGGATGGAGATTTAAGATTGTTAATTTTTTTTTTTCTTTAGGAACAAAATAGTTTAATTAAATAAATTGTTGTATTATATTATTATTATACATGAAATGCTATTCGTCCTGGTGCTATTGGTATTGAGCAGCATGAATGATGAAACAGGGAGACAAGACAAGATGGCCGTCCGAATGATTCATTACTGACAGGGCCGGAAACAAATGGCCAGCTTCTGACTGCCACGACTAAAGGATGTCTGCTTTCAGAGCTTCGCTAAACAGCCACTGGATCTTTTTCCCCTCTGTCGTGTTACCCATGCTGGGCCGCCTGATTGACTTGTGCATCCAGTTACGTTTTCATTACAGGCAGAGCACAGCCGCTCCACGTGAGTGATGGCTAGAGACAACTGTGTTAGCGCACACATCCCTGGGAACGGCACCCCTGTTGATTTCCCCATCAGGCCGAGTGCTTATCAGCCTGTTCAAATTTGTGTCTTTGATCCTCTGCGAGCCTAAATTTATGGGGCCATTTCAAAGAGTATAATTACAAATACTCTGTCAGGATGCACACCGTGCGTAACATTATATTACCTTTTTGTGGCACATTCACAATAAGCCGTACTGACGCTCAGATTATTTCTTCCCCACAACAGCCTCCTTGGTCTTGAGGAAAGACTGATATTATCACTGTGTGGCCAGTGTGCTGTGTTAGGGAATGGTCCCTGGTGTGTGACCCCTAATTGACGTTGGAGGCCAGAGGGGGGGGGGAGAGGAGTAGGTCAGGGGCTTAGATGCATCACCTTGTCCCAGGCACCTGTCTCTAGACATGGGGAAGGACACAAAGGAGGCTTTGAGAGAGGCGCCATTCAGTACCTGCCTACCGATACCTATCATTACCATCACAATGGGAGAAACACCTTTGCAAACTGTCAGACTGGATGGTGTAAGTGAGAAGTGTGTGTGTGAGTGTGTGTGTGTGTGTGTGTGTGTGTGTGTGTGTGTATACATGCTCTGCCTTCTACATGGCTTTAAGCTGTTGAGATAAGGTTAGGTACACTAAGGTACATGTAAAGTAACTTGCACTTCACGTCAGACTACTGAGTATTGTTAATGGCTAATTGGAAATAAAGACTTAGTCTTATATGTATTTTACATTGCTGACAAACAAACAAACACACGTCAATGATTACATAACCTCTGCTGGTGGAGGTAATAATAATAATAATAATAATAATAATAATAATAATAATAATAATAATAATAATAATAATAATAATAATAATAATAATTGTATACCACATGTCATACAATGGATGGAGCTCAAAGTGCTTCATAGTTTGGTGGAACACAGGACAGAGATACACACGGCAAGCTTTGTTGTAGTCCAGTAGGAACACAGAGGACACAGGACAGAGACACACATGGCAAGCTTTGTTATAGTCCAGTAACCTCAGAGAAATCCGCCAGGGTGCTATGGAGAGCTCCACTAATCACCCCCATGGTTCACAGGGGAGCTCAACTGCCGATATGTACTTATACGTTATATTTGCAGCCACTGAACAGACAGTAGAAGTCAGTCACCAAAAGCACAGATTTTTCAGGAAGGAATGGTTTTGAACACTCTTTCAACAAATTACATCTGCCCTGGCTGGTAGTTAAAGTTTAATGAGGGAGTACAGTAATTTCTGTTTGAAGATTTGAAGTCCTTGGCAGAGGATGACAAGTAGATTAAAAGGTTTTGTGCCTTCAAAACTTCAAGCACTGTCAGATATTTCTGGATTTTACAGTGACGTCTCTCACAGCTAATCTCTCGACATCTTAGTGTAATGCCGTGTTCTTTCCCACTCACTCATATTTTAACAAGGTATGAAAGAAATGTTTTCTTGAATTTGTTTACAATACTACTTTTCTCAGAAATGACTGACCATGGCGTCGTAGAATCCAAGAGACTATGCAGTTCGCTTTTTTTGAAAAATTCTTTAGAGTATTGTTAGTTTTACCTTGTTATTGTAAATATTATGAAGAAGGCAAGTCATGGGCAACGGGGCAGTCAGGGGTGAACAGTTAAGGAGTCGGACTTGCAGCCGAAGGGTCACAGGTTCAAGTCCCACACCAACAGGGGGGTGAAGGGCGAGAGTGCCCAGCGCTCTCCTCCATCCTCCACCATGACCGAGGTGCACTGAGCATGTCACCGTCCCCACAGACGGTTCCCCGGGTGCCATTTTCATGGCTGTACCCTGCTCACACGTGTGATGGGTTAACTGCTGAGGTTGAATTTTGTTGTTTGCTGTGGTGTGCTGTGTAGTCACAATGACAAATGGGAATCACTTTCAAACAGGAGGAGAACACGTCAGTGAGGTATCTAAGTGGCTCTACTGACGACCCGGGATCCGAACTTGCAATTTGGTGGTCACAGAGCTGATAGGAGACCTAATCCGCTAGGCCACCACTGCCCTTTCACTTGTTCAATTTTTTCATTAGTTTAGCGTGCCATAGGAAAATGATACATCAACCTAAGCGTGGTCTTTGCATCTGTAAAATGACAGTAGCTTCAAGGTCTTTCTACCCTACCAAGAGCAATGAAATATATTTAGACATTACCTGATAAATCCAGTCCACTTACGTGGGCTAAGAAACTAATAACTGGGCTGAATAAAATGAACAAGTGAAAGGGCAGTGGTGGCCTAGCGGATTAGGTCTCCTATCAGCTCTGTGACCACCGAATTGCAAGTTCGGATCCCGGGTCGTCAGTAGAGCCACTTAGATACATCGAGCGTGGCATCATCCCAACGCGCTTCTCCCCGGGCGCTGTTGTAACGGCTGTCCCATGCTCACGTGTGTGATGGGTTAAATGCAGAGGTGAAATTGGTTGTGTGTGTCGTGCTGTGTGATCTTTTCACTGTTAAACACGCAACATTTTTTCAGTAACGTCACAGAACAATGCGAATCCCGTATCATTCAACATAAATGAGTTAATGAAACTAATATCGAACAGCAACAGCCAGAAATATTGTATTTTATGTAGCATTTATTTCTCTCTTTAGCACCCCTTTTGGAGGGACATTTTCCTCCGCAAACGTGCTCCGAGGCATGTTTAGGCAGGTCTGCAAAAACGTAGTCAGAGGAACGTTTGTTCAATGAGACCAGGTTGCATAAAATATACAGAAAAATGTAACACATAACAAAACGTGCCAACCTGACATTACTGTAAAGCCTTTTCTATTGTGGCACAGCTAAAAAATATATCTAGCACCTAATAAAGAGACATGGGAAATACTATAATACATTAAGTCATTCCAAGTATTTTACCAAAATATCCCTTGTTTTGCCTAAAGTAGCTAAAGTTTATTTAGCCAACATCGCAATGACTCATCTGACACGACACGTCTGAGGAAGAGTGAGTAAGCCCAAAATGTCACGATAAAGAAAAAAAAAACATTCGGGAGCAAAAACCTGGTTGAACAGAATTTTTCTTTTCTTTTTGTACATGTGCAATGCCCACATCACAACATAAAAAGGCTAAGGACCACAGAGAATGAAGAGACAGTCTAATACAGTTATGGCCAGTGATCTAAAAACCATCATCCACGCCCTGACTCACTTTGTTTGTGCAAAGACTGAGAGGAGATAAAATCTCCTTTTAATTATGCTCCTTGAAACAATAAAACACTCAGATCTGAATACTCCTGGGGAGCAGGTCTTTGTTCGTGAGCTCGGCAAACTGAGATAAATAGCTCGAACGGAGAGGAGGGGCAGCAAGGAGCGGAAAAGGAAAATGCAATTAAAAGAGCTCGAGTCTGCCTCTAAGCCTTGGCCATGTGAAATGTAATCGCTCCCTGCGCATTCAGTAATTTTAGACATTCAAATCCTGATAACATCACGTATGCTCTCATCATTTCCTCTTAAGTTGGCAAGGCGCTATTGTCATCGTGCCAACTGCAATATAGAGCTGTCTGTGATGTATAGGAGTGCTACAGATAGCTTTGTAGAATCATCTGAGCTGTAGGAGTTGTACAGATGGTCCTTAGAGCCACATGTGAGGCATGTTGTGAACCACACCATGTTTTTCTTTCGTGCCAAAGGCAGTAAGAGAACAAAAGATGAAAGAAAAAATGTCAATTGGTGTTAACATGTGAAAAGAGAAATAAACATAAACAGCGGTATGCCTATTTGTGAAATAGATAAATTAGCTCGCCTACCACGCCTCATCTTACCAAATTTCTGTGAATAATGAGAGATTGAATGTAATGATTGGTAATGATGCAAATCTGGACAAATCCCTCACCATTGCATCACAGAGGTATCCTTCGATTTTTTTTCCTAGTGTATTGTAGCGAATTGAGTGAACTGTCGGCGCGGCGGCCATTAACCTTCCCTGTCACCCTTCTGGCCGTGGTGCTGTGTTACTGCATTATGGGGTACTGATGAGAATTAGCATAGGACTGTTCCACTGGCCTCGTCCGTGTCTCCGCAGGTCACAGTGTGGCGGCTGCCGCAGTGTCACCTGAATATGATTAAAAGCTCTCCTGCTCGCTTTAGTCGGCCCCACCGGACTGCCTGAGAGGTACCGTAATGAAGCAGCTGCATCTGCCACGCTGCTAACGCTGCCACGCTGCTAAGTCTGATGGTGCTGCTCACTGCAGCAGTGGTGAATAACAAGCAAAATCACCCTCACACCCTTCACACACACACACATATTCATATAAAGACACACACACACAGACACACATACACACACACACACACACTCACACACACACGCTCACACACACACACACACTAGTTGTATAAAACTTTTTCCACGCGTTTGTGGGTGATGATGTGATTTCAGGACATGTACCACTCTTAACCATGCAGATGCTTACCTCCACCTCCACCCCAAGTGTGGCCTGCCATTATCCCTTTGTTTTTTGTCATTTGATTACCAGCAGCAATGATAGACATATTTTCAGCAACATGATAAGAGATTTACAAATGTGAAGGTAAGTGCCATAAGGATGACAACCTGGTCTTATGTATTAGCAAAATGACTGCCATATCTGAGCCATGGATGTATGCAATTCACAAGCTCAACAGGCAAGCCAGGCAGCTGCTTGGGGCCCCCACCAGTTGGCGACAGAGAGTCGAAATTTGCACAGCCGTTGATGGAGAAATTTGCGCGGCGAGAGTGAAGATTCGAAATTTGCGTTTTGAAAAGTGTAAAAAAAGAAAGAAGAAAAAAGAAGAGGGGAGAAGAAAGCAAGATGGTGGTAAGTCAGTAGAAATAATAATGAACAGAGACTAATAGTATTTTTTTTTATCGTTGATAATGAATGATGTAGTGCTAATGGTGCTAGTCTACTTGGAAAGGGGAAAGCTGTCATCAGCCAATCTGTGACAGCGATGCCACTAGTCTGTATTTATTTATTTATAGCTGCAACTGCATTTCAAGCTGTGCATCTGTTCATAAATCAGCCTGTGCAGATTTTGCAACGTCAAATCATTTGTGTAAACTTAACTATACAATTGGTTTAGTCTACAATAAACAATGAACTGTGTTTTTGAAGAATTGTTAACAAATGTGGAAATATTAAACTCATGTAATGGATGAGACTAATATAGCCTATTTTCCTTCTATATACATTGCTTTAGGATCATTGCTGAAGTTCCTTACATTAGTGCCTAAAGAAACCGAAAGCGATGATGTTCCATCTTTGCCAGCTGATGACAGTCATCCAGCATCTACCTCCACTACACAGTCGAGACCTCCCTCCTGTGATGAACAGTCAGCGTCTAGTACACAGTCGAGACCTCCCTCCTGTGATGAACAGCCAGCATCTAGTACACAGTCGAGACCTCCCTCCTGTGATGAACAGCCAGCACCTAGTACACAGTCGAGACCTCCCTCCTGTGATGAACAGCCAGCATCTAGTACACAGTTGAGACCTCCCTCCTGTGATGAACAGCCAGCATCTAGTACACAGTCGAGACCTCCCTCCTGTGATGAACAGCCAGCATCTAGTACACAGTCGAGACCTCCCTCCTGTGATGAACAGCCAGCATCTAGTACACAGTTGAGACCTCCCTCCTGTGATGAACAGCCAGCATCTAGTACACAGTCGAGACCTCCCTCCTGTGGTGAACAGTCAGTATTTACCTCCAATACACAGCCGAGACCTCATGAACAGCCAGCATCTAGTTCACAGTCGAGACCTCCCTCCTGCAGAATAACAGACAGCCCTGCTCCTACCAGTCCTGACCAGGATGCATCAATACTACAGACAGATCACACAGCCTTTTCAAGCTCTACTTGTGATATCAGCAAGTTCTGTACAAAATCTCTACAAATGTTCAAATGCAATATGTCATTTAATGATCTTATATTCTTAAAGGTGCATTGTGTAATATTTTTAGTAGTTTATTACCAGAATTCATGTTGCCCATTAACAACTGTTACATTTTTCACTAATAACTTACCACCATCATCAAATCCTAAGTATTCACTTTTGATGCATGAAAAGTGGGATCTTCTCCATGTCAGCCATTTTGAATCTCCAGAAATAAACATTTTTGGCAAAACTTACTGTACTTTGATCATACTTCTAAATATTAGTTTATTTCTCAGTAAATATTCATGAAAAGATCAAATGTGGTAGTAGGCAGCACAGTTTCAATAAGCAGCATAGTTGGAATACCTAGTCTGGCTACCATTCTACACATCCTACACATCCTACCCTTAAAGTAATTTATAATTATATTATTTTTGTCATTTCAGCTCCGTCATCACCCACCTTGAGTGAGACTGAAACATCTTTTCATTATGAAGATGACGTGCCACCCTCTACAAAAGGTTTAATCACATCAGATGATCCCGCACAGTGGCCAGATGTTTTCAGCCGCGGTGAAAAGTGTGATTTAGTCAGAAGAGGACCCATACAGGTAAAAGACATCGTTTTCCCTCAAAACACAGACAAGGGTCCAAGGAGATTCTCGAAAGAATGCTACAATATGGTAATGAAAAATGGTGAAAAGATACATAGGACGTGGCTTGTATATTCCCTTAGTGCAGACTCTGTGTACTGTTTTGCTTGCAAATTGTTTGGAAAACAGCATAATGCACTCACAAAACATGGGTTTAGAAATTGGAAAAATCTAAATGGGCACTTAAAAGAACACGAATATTCAAAGACGCACATTACCAATATGAGGTGTTGGCACAAACTCCAAAAGAGGCTGAAAAGCAAGACTGCTATTGATCAGATAAATCAAGAGCTCATGCAACTTGAGGTGCAGCACTGGCGAGGTGTTATCTCGAGAGTGATAGCCATAATATGTCACCTGGCTGAGCGAAACCTACACACATGTGCTGTATGATCCACAGAATGGCAATTTCCTCTCGCAAATAGAGTTGATGGCAATGTTGTACCCAGTCATGACAGAACATGTGCGGAGAATTCAGAGCAAAGAAACAAAAGTGCAGTACCTCAGTAGCACAATCCAGAATGAAATCGTTGGTCTTCTTGGGGACAAAATTCTTCAAGAAATTGTGAGGCGGGTGAAAAAGGCTAAGTACTCTTCCATTATAATGGATTGTACTCCTGACTAAAGTCACACAGAGCAACTCTCTGCTGTCTTGAGAGTGGTCAACTGCGAACCATCAGTTGGTGCATCAATCACAGAGCACTTTGTGGGATTCATTGGTGTGGAAGACACCACTGGAAAAGGTCTAACTGACACATTACTGGACAAGTTAGACAACTTGTCCCTAACCATTGCGGACTTGCGTGGTCAATCGTATGACAACGGCAGCAATATGATGGGCCATAAACAAGGGGTTCAGGCCAGAATTTTACAAATCAATGAGAAGGCATTGTGTGTGCCATGCAGTAGCCACACCCTTAATCTTGTTGTGTCACATGCAGCTCAGTCATCAGTCACCTCCATTTCTTATTTCGGTGTACTGCAAAGGCTTTACAATCTTTTCAGCTCATCTGTACACCACTGGGCAGTTTTGGAGCAACACTTGACACAGTTGACAGTAAAATCGCTGTCAGCAACTAGATGGGAAGCAAGAATTGACAGTGTTAAAGTTGTCCGTTACTACCTGCCTGAAGTTGTGCAAGCATTGTCTGCCCTTGAAGCCCATGCGGTTACAAAAAAAGACTCCATGACACTGTCCACAGCAACCAGTATCAAAACTGAGCTGATGACATGGTGCTTTGTGCTGTGTAGTGTTATTTGGTACAGCATACTGTACCAAATAAACCGCATTAGCAAGCTGGTACAGAGCCCCAGTGTTTCTCTGGAAACCCTAAAAAGAGAAACCACCTCAGTCAGACAGTATCTGGAAAATTTCAGAGAAAATGGGCTACTTGCATCCGAAACAGATGGCAGAGAAATAGCTGAGGCACTACACATTGACAGGACCTTTCCTGCAAAAAGAAAGAGAAAAACCACCAGACAATTCTCATACGAGAACCAGGAAGAGATTCAGTCTTCTCCTAAAGAATACTTCAAGAGAGAATTCTTTCTGCCCCTAGTGGACACAGCCCTCACCAGTCTGAATGATCGGTTTAAGTGTAGGGCATTGGAGCAAAATATGAATGACCTTGATGCTGAAGATCTATTTCTGGAGGTCAGAGCTGCATACCATGCATTTCCAGATGATGTATCTTCTCCAAGAGAGATGCTTGATTACATTTATAAGGAAGACCTTCTGGATCTGTATGCAAACCTGAGCATTGCCCTTTGCCTCCTCTTAACCCTACCAGTAACAGTAGCTTCTCGGGAGAGAAGCTTCTCATCTCTTAAGTTGATAAAGACATATCTTCGATCAACTATGTCTCAAGACAGACTTTCTGGTCTAGCACTTATCTCCATTGAGCACAGGGTGCGAAGGTCTTTGGAACTTGAGGACATGGTCACCGCGTTTGCACAAGCCAAGGTCCGGAAACTGAAAATGTGAAGACTTACACTACATTACTTACACTACACTACACTACACTACACTTACACTATTGTTTGTATATGTAATATTTGTAACTTGTGAAAAAAAAACCTATACTTGCTACAATGTGTTGGTTATTTATTAAAATTACAAAGGCCCAGAGTTTGTCCTAGTGAAATTCTGTTGTGTGGGGGGGTCGGGCAGTGGTTGGGGCCCCCCAATGAATTTCTGCTTGGGGCCCCACTAGACCCTAGAGTCGCCACTGCTCACACTAACAGGTGGACAGAGTCGTGCGTAGAAGTCTTTATTGTCTTGTTATATAAAGTATAGTAAGATGTTGTTCAGAACAGCCTATAGATGCACAAGAAGAAGCAGTAGATGAGAATAAGAATAGGTAATTTGGTCAATAAAACTTGGGTAGCCTATTACATACATTGTGTTAATGGTGTATGTTCTCAACTGCTGACAATTAAAAAAAAAACAAAAAAAACAAATACCGTTCAGTTCTCCACATTGCTCTGGTTTCTTTTAGCCCAAATTCCCCCAGTTTAATACAGTTTGCATATACAGTAGAGTACTGCATGTATCCAGTGATTTCCGAATCCTACTGTAAATACATTCCCCTCTTAGCTGTGATAAATTCATCCTACAAACAAGTCCACTCCATTTAAATACTCGAATTCCTCTCGCTCTGCTTCTGTTCCTTTCCTTCTGTCTTTTGCTTGGCAGTATTATCACGGCGGAGGAGGAATAAACCTCAGCGAGGTTCATCTTGACCCGAAGACACCGCCATTCAGTCACCTAGTCACTCCGTCTCACACGCATACACTCCGGAGTTAGCTGAGCCCCTCTGTCTGATGACTTGCAATATGCTCGGTGCCGTTCGCCATGCAAATAAGATGATTAGTCGTGCCCACATATCCATTCATAAGCCATTTTCTCCCGTGCTTGGTGAAGGTGCAGGGCAGAACAGTAAATTAAAAAACCTGAATATACTGCTGATATTACCTCTGACAAAATGACTTTCTCCCCGTCCTGACGCACAGACTGGGCCTCTAAAAATGAAAGGAGCATATTAGCATTCTCCACCGAGATGAAATGTCATTCGGAGGGCTCAGCCATCTTCATAATACTGTAATTAGTATTTCATACATTATCATTTTGTTCTTGATGAGATAAGTGCTTCTATGAAGACGTCCAGTATCCGCATGGCATGGCTAATGTCGGGCAAAGCGGTGAACCGAGTGACGCATTCAAATTCGTACTTTAGATGGTGGCTTCTCTTTTTTTTATCAGTCTTGGACAAAGGGACGGCAGGGATGACATCTAACAGTAAAAAAGTCTACGTTTCTGACTGTGTAATCTGAAAATATCATGAAAGACTTTGCCACAAACAGCCACCTTCATCTGTGACTAGTTTCACACCAGAGCAATAATCATGGCCTTAGCAACTGTTATCCTTGGTTGTGGTCCGTACTACTTCCTGCCATGGTTCTCACAGCTTACTGTCTTGAGTGATTCCTTACGTCTCGCCTGATATGTTTTGACAAATGAAGCCACTGTTGTGTCGCCATATGAACCCATGGCATGTTGACCAAATGTTCATCTTTTGACGAATGCTGACAGCCAGTATCGGGTGGCATGGAATCTGTCGAGGTGTATGACATACTACTTTAAAAGTCTGTCCCCAGACAATGAAATGTTTGTGTGGGATACTCTTGTCTGACCTTAGAATGGTAATAGACACTTTAAATTATGCATGGCACCTGTGTGTGTACATGCGGTCATATGTATCACATGTGTATGTGACAGAGGAAGAGAAAGAGAGACAGAGACAGACAGAGAGAGAAAGAGTGAGAGAGAGTGAGTGAGAGAGAGAGAGAGAGAGAGAGAGAGAGAGAGAGAAAGAGAGAGGGCATGCCCCACAGTTAAAAGTTAAGATGTACAAAGGAGACAATAAGTTTGCCAACCCCCGAAGTATCAAATATGTATGTGACAGGGGAAGAAAGAGAGACACAGACAGACAGACAGACAGACAGAGAAAGAGTAAGAGAGAGACAGAGAGAGAGAGAGAGAGTGAGTGAGAGAGAGAGAGGGCATGCCCCACAGTTAAAAGTTAAGATGTACAAAGGAGACAATAAGTTTGCCAACCCCGGAGTTTCTGTAACCTTGCAGCCCTTAGTAAGAAACAGGAGCAGGCTTGGCCACACACAGGTCCTCTCCCGTCCTCTCCCGTCCTCGCCTACCTCAGCTGTGTGTTTGCAGATGCCATCAGCTCTGCCTTTGTGTGCAGCTTTGACTGGCAGGGCCGAGGGGCACAGAGCCAGAGGTGCTGTGACATTGCCTGTCAGGAAGTGGGAGAACAATGCAAAGTGCTGCCATGACAAACCTTCGATGGCACCTGTAAAGGCACAAGGGAACAGCAGACTAAAAGCCATAAACTCTGGCAAATAGAGGTCTTTGTGGGAAGGCCTTTTCCCCCTTGTTGTCCATCTTGTTGGATATAATGTCTTCTAGATTTCACAAATATATATTATTATATACTATCATAATATATATAATATCATACTATATTATTTTAGAGCGTCAAATGTATTATATTGCAATTCGTTTACTTTGTTTAACATTGCCACATCACCAACCCTCGGTAATCTTATTTAATGTAATTAGTTTTTTTTCTTCTTAAAAAGTACTTTTACAGTTTGAAACAAAGCAAAACACCACCAAAATTAGATTTAAAAAAATAATTCGCTAATTAAAAATGAAAGCAAAATAAAATTGAAAAGATAAAATCAGTAAAGAAAAACAATAATTAGACTACTCAGTAAAAAAAGATAAAGCACACAAACAAAAAACAAGGGGAAGGAATAAAACAAATGTTATATAGTGGATGAAATAATTGCTGATAAAAGATAATAAATTAAAAGAAATAAATAAGGGACCAATAGAACCCAGATGAAAAAGCTAAGATTTCAGCCGCTAGTAAGGAATGTCTACCGAGCTCATCCTTACTTAGGCCTGCTTTGGGGCCCTGATGGTATGGTAAGACCTAAGGAAGAAAGAAGAGGCGGCCAATATGATAACATCTTTTCCCAACAGTGGAAGGACTAAAACCTATTCTAAAATACTAGATGCCAAAAGAGTAGCCAAGAGAGGAATAATATGTCCTTTTTCTGGTTTCTATTAAAAGTCTGGCCATGACTTTCTGAATTAGTCAAAGGAGCTAAGTTGTAAGCAACTGGACTTCTTTTTGGAGCTTGAAGGCGTTTCACCTTTCATCCAAAAGGCTTCTTCAGTTCTCTCCCGATGATGGGGAACCAGGAGCCATATCTCTGGATCACTGGAGGTGGAGCTGTAGACCACACCCCTCATTCCATGACAAAAGGTCACGAGTCACCCGTCATTCCATGACAAAAGGTCACGAGTCACCCGTCAAGGTGTGGTCATCTGATCCAGACAATGAAAACTGCTCTGATGGTGAAGAGCAGTTCAACTTCCTGGGGTGAGATCTCAAGGCAGAATGGTTCTGAATTAGCTGTAATTTCTCAACTTAATATTTGGAAACAAACTAAACAGATTATTAGAGCCATCCGCTCTACTCAAATGAAAAGCCAGAATAAGCTTTGCAGCATCCTGTTGACTTCAAGGTAGGTCAAACATGACAATATTTCTTAGGTGAGAGAAAGCAGTTTTGGTAACCTTGCTTATTTGGGATTTAGTCAGGGTTTGAAATTACACGCAGAATCATTACATCAATTTTATTTTGATGACTTAGGTTTTCTAGCCTGGTAGGCAGTCCGTCTGTTTTAGTTTTTTGGGTCAACATGGATAATTTCTGTCTTATCCTAATGTGGTGATGTTGGCTGGATGGAGATGTCGAATTGTGCATCATCAGCGTAGCTGTGAAAGTCAGCCGTTTGCTCCCAGATAATGTTACCCAGTGGTGGCATAGATAATGAAACCTGAAGGGAGGGCGAGACAGTTTCCTTGTGCAACACCAGAAGATATGTCATATTTCTTGGATGCATGGTCTGTGAGACAAACATAAAATTGTCTCTCTGTAATAGATGTTCTGAAGCAGATCAGAGCGCGCTCAGAGTTTTCTGGACGATTTATGAAAATGCTGTGATCTATTGTGTCCAAGGCTGCTCTGAAATTTGTGAGAATGAGAACAGACTGTGAGCAGAGAATAAACTGCATACCCCAGTACTTCACTGCTATAAAGCATGATGTTATTTCCAGCCTGAAATACTGCAGTTTGACTGTGAATTTCATCTTAACTCCTGGTGAATATGACTCCAATCCATAGTCCACCAGTCAAAAGTATCATTGTGACCTCATTTGAATCTGTGTGCTCTGCAAATTGTTTAGCGTTAAAAAGCTAACCATCCAGTAATGTTGATCTCTTCTTTGACATGTAATTTACCCCACTGATTTAAATCTGTTAAAAAAATATATGTGGTGCGTGCTTTGCGCATGCAACACGGACCTCAGTAGTTTTAAAATCCTGGCTACAGCCCTGACTGTACGGTATTGTATTCACACCACACTGGTGTTGGTGTTTAAAATGTATGTTTGTTACTGCAACACCAACACTAGGAAGGAACGGCCACCACAATTGCTGTAAATTTCAACACCTGTGGGCAAAGTTTTACAACATCGATGAGTAACACATAATGCTGACAGTCTTTTTACAACTACTATGTAGCGTTAAAAACCTCTTTACACAATGTAGCAAAGGGGAGGAGAAGTCACCCCACCCAGCTTTGACCCTGGGTCTTCAGGGTACCAAACAGGGGCCCTGACCGCAACGCCAAAGAGCCAGGCTCATTGGGATGGCAGTCAGAGCACACCCACAACCCTAGTGATGGGCACTCCATGACACACAATGATCACAATACAAGACATAAGCAATGTCTACATTTTAAATGTTTTAATTCTTTAATGTTCCATGCAGTACATCAGAATCAATATACAGCGAAGTATAGAGGAAATGCATATCAGCAGTGTTTTTCAGTGTGGAGATGGATTACTGTAAAGAAGAAGAGTACAACTACAGACTACTTTCAGAGACAGAAGCCACCCACTGACCCACTGAAATGCGGTGTGTGTATGTGCGTGTGTGTGTGTGTGCCTGTGTGTGTGCGTGCCTGTGTGTGAGTGTGTGTGTATTCATGTGCATGTGTGTGCGAGCATGTGCATGTGTTTGTGTGTGTGTATGTGTGTGTGTGTGTGTGTGTGCGCCCATATGCATGTGTGTGTGTGTGCAAGCTCACATGTGTGTGTATTTATGTGTGTGTGTGTGTGTGTACAACCACAGGGCTGCTTGGTAATTCAGAGACTGATGCCCTGAGCCTATCTTCGCGTGCATGGCTGGCCCCGCTAATTTGATGCACTGGCATGTGTCCGTGTCCCCGTCCCCCTGGTGACTAAACCCAGCCCCCAGTGGCGGTGCCATGCATGCCCACAAGATGTAAATCTCCAACTTAAACCGCCTTAATTCATCTCCCGGGCCAGCCTATATCAGTGCCCCCTGATAAGGATCTAAATATAATTGCATAATTCATACGGGCGCATCAATTACCGGAGCTGTTTGTGTACCACCGCGGTGCGGTGTCTGTCAGAGTATGGGGGTGAGGTGGGGTGGAGGGAGATTGCGCCTGTCAGAAGAGGTTAAGAGATGCCAGGCCGGGGGCCAGGCCAACTGTCCTTTCTTCCTTCCTGTTCACTGCCCCCCCACCACACCACACCACACCACTGGGATGTCCTTGTTGTCCTCTCTTAATTTTTTTAAGTCAACATTATGCCAACTTTCAGGAAATGATCAAATATGCATGAGGCGAGGCCTCACAGATGCGATTAATTTTTTTTTTTTTAGATTGAAAAGCAGAGGTTTCAAAAGGTACACCTGGAATGCACATAAAGACTTTCGACACAGTGCTGAATATTTTATTTACATCCCCTCTTCAACTTTATATTACTTACTTAGTGCCTAATAGTGTTGTGCCAGAGCTATACGGCTGTCTTTGTCCCCTGGGGTTACAGAAAGCAAGAACTTTGAAATAGCTTGTTGACAGTGTAATTTGTTCCATTACTGATTTATTGCTTTAAAATGATTATTTTCTGCAACTGTTTAAACCATTATAATCTCTAAATTCCCTCCGAAGACGCTGAGGGGTTTGTCACTTCCTTTCTCCTCTGTTGTCAGTCAGCATTTACATTGTATTACTCAGGAGGAAAGATGCACCAGCTCAGCTAGTTTCCTTGTGCTTTACCGCTGACAGTGTTTTCCTTTCAGCCCCAAAGAATGGCTGGGACAGAATTACAAAATTTTTCATTTTCTCAGCTGCACAGGCTTGGGCCTTTATGGCTGTGATAAGTGATGTGGCTCCCAACCTTAACCTCAGTCAAAATCCTGCCGCATCATCTGTCTCCTATTTAAATGTATTCAAGCTACAGGTCTCTAAAGGTTCTCTCAAGACTTTTAGTAGCACTTCTCCAGTCTCCTGCCGATTCAGTCGAAGAAACAAAACCATTTTATAATGTTTACATTTAGTGTTTTTTGTACATCACAGGTATAACCCTTTCCGCACTGACCCCTCTCCATTAACATAGCATATACGTATGCATATGGCTTTATATTAGGTGTTAGATATTTCTGTTATTGCGTCACTGCGTCATTGCGGCATTACATCATTGCGTTATTGTGATCTTCCGCTCCGGCGCCACTGGACTGCAAGAAATGTTGTCTCGTGGTTTCCTTGCCAAACTGTGAAGCACTTGGAGCTGCATTCCTGTATGAACTTTGCTATACAAGTAAAAATTATTATTATTATCATTATTATTATTATTATTATTATTATTATTAAAATGTTTTTTTTTTTTTTACCACCACAGCATTCTTTGTTTATATAACATAATGTTGATGTATAGTGATCACTCCCATGGGGTGTAAAAGGCAATTTAACTAAAACTTAAAAACACATCTGGCTATGAAAACTACATTTTTCCCCAATTCCTTTATAAATTGTATTTTTGTGAAGACATTTTACCGACAATTCCTTGAAACAACCCTCTCACGTTGGAGAATGCAAAAATGATTTTTTTTTTTTAAATAATGGCCTACGGTGGCCCTGAGGGTCCATTAGTCAGTCTCACCCATGTGTTTTGCAAAGGAGGGCTCAGGCCATCGCACCATCAGATGGAGCGGCAGACACGGGGGCCGAGCTGAAGCTGGAGTCGGTGTGTGTGTGGCGCTGATAAATTGGGCTTTTTTCGATGGTGGAGGGTGTGAGTGAGTGAGCGCACGTCCGTGTGTGAACGACAGAGCAGAGCAGAGCAGAGCAGTCAGAGCAGCATTAGTGGGGGCTCCTTTGCCAGGCAGCTGGGCCGACCTTGGTGTTATCTGGGGGACCTCATGCATGATTGATAAATAAATATGAAACTCAAACCGTCTTCAGGGGCCCGGGCCATCTAATCTCATTAGGGGCCCCGCGTGCTCTGGCACAGACGAAGGGGATGTGCCGTCGCTCAACAGCCCGCCGTGCATTTGTGCTGATTAAACGACAGCAGCCTGGGCATGTTTGTCCGTGAGCATGTTTGTGTGTGTGTGTGTGTGTGTGTGTGTGTGTGTGTGTGTGTGTTTGTGCATGTGTGTGAATGTCTGTGTGTGTGTCAAGTGGAGAGAAGAGCCTGTATGCTATCTGCATGGGCAGAGTAAGTACCTGTATTGCCTGTGCATGTGTGCGTATGTGCATGCATGTGTGTATGTGTGTGTGTGTGCATATGTGTGTGTGTGCGTGTGTCTGTGTGTGTCTGTGTGTGATAAATGCAGAAAAAGAGTCAGCTATTTTTGTAATCAAAATACTATGGCTATGTGTTCTATTTGATATCCAAACTAAAAGTCTAACTAAAAATCCAGCATCCAGCAACAGCTATGAAATAGAGGTGTACTGGGTAACAGCGCACTGAACACAGCTATGAAATAGAGGTGTACTGTGTAACAGGCGCACTGAACACAGCTATGAAATAGAGGTGTACTGGGTAACAGGCGCACTGAACACATCCTGGTGAGCTGCTGTGTTACTGGGCTGCTGGATCATCAACAAATATGACATTACACTACATTAAATTACACTTAGCTCACACTTTTATAATGTTACATTACACTACATTAAATTACACTTAGCTCACACTTTTATAATATTACATAACACTACATTAAATTACACTTAGCTCACACTTTTATAATATTACATTACACTACATTAAATAACACTTAGCTCACACTTTTATAATATTACATAACACTACATTAAATTACACTTAGCTCACACTTTTATAATATTACATTACACTACATTAAATTACACTTAGCTCACACTTTTATAATATGACATTACACTACATTAAATTACACTTAGCTCACACTTTTATAATATGACATTACACTACATTAAATTACACTTAGCTCATACTTTTATAATATTACATTACACTACATTAAATTACACTTAGCTCACACTTTTATAATATGACATTACACTACATTAAATTACACTTAGCTCACACTTTTATAATATGACATTACACTACATTAAATTACACTTAGCTCATACTTTTATAATATTACATTACACTACATTAAATTACACTTAGCTCACACTTTTATAATATTACATTACACTACATTAAATTACACTTAGCTCACACTTTTATCCAAAGCGACTTACAACAGTGGACACCAATGAAGCTACAGATATGCAGGGGAGAACAGAGTAAGCAAAGGTCTAGCAAAGTTAGTTCAGACAGGCTATCCAAATATCCATAGAGTTTGTTTTACCTGTCCTGTCTTTCTTGCCTTACCTCGTCCTCTTCTTCTGCCTCTTAGTTAGAGGGTGTATGACTGCATGCTGCATGCGTGTTTCTCCGAGGGGCTCTCTGGCCAATCTCAACTAAATCCGTTACTTTGTGTTGACATTTAAAACTAATGGAAAAGTACCATCTTAACATTTGAGACTAATGCAGAGGATTTTTTTGACAGTGACAGTCAGCGGGGGCCACAGTGTAACAGAAAATATCAAAGTGTATGGAAGAGACACACAACTTAGGAATATGGTGTAATGTAAAAAGTGAAACATAAAACCAACTTCAAGAGTTTAAGGTGATGTGCTACATGAATCTTTTAACATTGGTCTAACTTGCACTAGTTATCAAGTATCATGGACATGATACTAAAATAGTGGTAATTAAATCAAGGTTAAAAAAAAAGATTCATGCATCACACTACCTTAATTTTATAAAGTTGGTTCTGTGCTTTACATTTTACAGTGTGACATCAGGACAGAAGGCCTTAAAAGTAATAAAATTACTTTTAAGTTGAATTTGGAGACTCAGTCAGCCTAGTGGTTGAAAATCAAGAACAAGGTTTATTCTTAACATTAAGGACATACACACACAGGACGAAGACAAGGACTAACTAACAGTGGTTTTTCTGACCTTAAATGTCTGTAGACAGCCAATGGTTGCACCCAAGGTTACACCCCAAAAATGAATATGCAATGTCTTTAAGTACTAAAGTATACAGTCTCTTCCTAATCAGATCAGAGTAGGTGCCAAATTGTCTGTATTCTAATCCACCAGACAGGGACGGTTATTCAGAAGCCCACCAAATGGTTCAGGAAACCCGCTGTTCACACCTCCTATCTCACAGACACAGCTTTGATCCAAATAAAAGGATTCCAAAACAACCAAGGGATTTGAAATAATAATAAAATGTCTTAACATTAAAATGTTATTTACAAGATTATTATTTTTACTCAAATACCATCAGCCTCCAAATATGGGCAAACAGTAAAACTGTTGGAGAATCACTTTTCTCTGGTGGGTAGAGCCTTAACGATCAAGCACTCAAGCCCTCAAATGTATAGTAAAATGGCTTTGGCTATATATGTGATTAAAACTCCTGTAACTTGTGATTACAGAATATATGCAGCACCTACACACATTAGCTTACTTTTCTTTTGCACAAATCATTGCCTACTTTCAAAATCCCCTACATCATTAACAGCAAGGAGTACAAATCCAAATCTAATGGGTTTTATCCTTCAGAAGACCAGAAAAAAAATCAATGAATAAAACAAATGCAACCATTTCATCAGCCACCCTGATTGTTTAAACAGCCATTACGCTCAAATTTATTTTTCAGTTGTATTTATATGAAAAGTAAAAACTGGGGCTGCTTGTTTTCTGACTGGGCCTGTTTTGTCAGGAGAGCAATAGAGAGAGCATATGAACAAATGCCCTTGAGCAAGGCATCTAACCCCACACTGCTCCAGGGACTGTAACTGAAACCCTGTAAATATCTGTAAGTCGCTCTGGATAAGAGCGTCAGCTAAGTGTAATGTAATGTAATGTGTAATGTGTACAATGAATGTAATGTGTATGTAAGTGTGGTGAGAAGTAAAAGTGTATGTGCAACGTGAAAAAGTGAAATGTAGTGCGAGGAAAAGCAAACATCCAAAAGTGTGCCTGTAAGGACAGGGTAAATGCCCGTATGAGTAGGTAGGCTTTTATGCTCAACACAGGCCAGTTAGGCCAACCAGCAGCACTCGTGCACAAACTCCACCCATGAGGCAATCAGCACAGCAGACACACCAAACACAAGCTTGGCTCACTTAGCAGAGGGTCTTCCTCCCGATCCGGATTTATTCGTAAGCACCTTTCAGAACACCCAAGGACACTTTACAGAGATGATAAAAAAAACACTAAAACACAGCAAAGCTAAACAAAATGAAATGGAACAGTGCAAAAACAGTTATGTATGTCAACTACAACAGGTGAGTTTTGAGTCTGGATTTGAACAGGAGAATAGAGTGAATGTTACGGCTGTCTGGAGGTAGCGAGTTCCGTAGTCAGCTATATAGGTTGACCTTGGTTAAACATGGAGTCAGACTTGCTGTACCATAACCCAGCATACAAGTCCTGGGGCGGATTTCTTTTCCAGTAAACAAAAACCACATATTGTCAAGCAGGCATCTATAGGTAGACAAACAGTAAGTAGTCTTAACTGTTTGCTCATGAGATCGCCACCTGAATCAATATGAGTGTTCACTGTTTCCCTCTCAGCTTAGCTTGGTGTCTTTAGCTTGACGTTAGAGAACAGGTTCCCCAGTACAGATAAAATCAAAAGCCACAAAGGAAGGCTTATTGTTCTGCTGTACAGCAATGGAGAATGCCACACTGAATTGTCAATCAATAGTAATTTCAGCCCCAGTGATTTTCGTATTCCTGTATATGTGTGTGAGTGTGTGTAGTGTACTTTCATGTGTGAGCTTGTGTTTTTTTTTTGTTTTTTTGCAACATTTGGTTTAGGTTCGCCTCCATTAAAGCCTGCAAAGTCCAGAAAGATGAATGACTTCCACTGATGCCCCACGCTGTTAGTGCTACATTCGGCTGACCTCCCAAAGGCCTTATGCAGTAGTACCGGGCAGAGGGTAATGTGCAACCAAAGCAGTGATCCTCTGCTTATGATCCTTGTCTCCCTTTGTGTGTCTTTAGCTCTGAGACAGCTTTAGGCAAAGGTTTCTCCACAGTGTCATCCTGAAGCAAGCTTGATTTTATTCTGAACCCTAATTAGAACCAATGAATCAGGAATCAGATGTTATATGCATTATTGATATATGTGTTATGTCGGGGTGGAAGTCTGATTCAGACGTGAAGTAGATGTGAACACAGAACGATTCTTATGATCTGCAAACTACAAGTACACAACAAGTACATGAGTGGTAGGTCTGTACAACCACTTGTATACCCTATTCAGATACAGAGAGGAATATGGAAAAAAAAGAAATTCCCAATGCATCTTAGGTGTACAGATACATTTACTGCTTAGCCCAAATATGCAGTGTAATAGGCACAAAGCAGGAACCTACAGTGATATTTATTGAACTGTAAGGATCCACTTTCTCAGACCAACGACGGAGCTGAGTGTGGACGAAGGTTATCGCATGTTCTGGACTTATGGAATGGAAATAATTATAAACATGTGCATGGCAAACATTAGAGTAACACTTATATGACCCGTTTATCTGACTCCATGAAATAATAGTTACCTCCAATATCACTATACAGCTTAAGAGCTAATAGCACAGTAATGGCATGGCACACGAAGAGATGTATATGAATGGTAAATGAATGAACAGTTTATTAACCAAATACAAGTTAACCTTTACAAGTAACACAGAGATTCACTGTAATGACCAACTCAACCAGAGATATAAAGAAATCAAACTAAACCCCAAATAAAAGATAGAGAGAAAGAGAGAGGGAGAGAGAGAGACACACAGCGTGTGGGAGCGTCGTGGGTGAAAGACAGCTCAATGAGTTTTCCACTAGCATTGCCTTAAGTAGCCAACCTGATGCCAGTTGTTCAGCACACCATGAGGTGTTATCTTGGGGGCAGGGGTGTTGGAGACAGCCCACTGCCTCACACTACTCAGTAACCTTTGGATCTGAGATCTTTATTAGAATAACCCGAGTCTGTTTCAGAATTGAGACCAGTATATCACTCACAATGAGACCATCAGAATGAAACCAAACATGACATGTACACCTCATAGCATTTCTACAATACAATATACCCTTAAGTGTCATGTCCTATGGATGACCTGAGTAGGTCCCCACACCAAATGTTGGCAGACCACAGATAAGAACACAGTGGGGTGTGGCACCTAACTAAACACAAGAGCATGCAGCGGGGGAGTTCCTCTGAAGCACCCTTTATTGTGATAACACAAATTCCTCTGTTGAGCTCATTCAGAGTAGTCATCCTTGAATCCAGATCCTTACAGCCACCCCTTGGCCCATTGGGACAATTTCGTCTCAGTCCCAGTGGGTCACCCGTGCAGGCTGCGTCTGTGCAAGGTGAGATGGATGACGGAGGATGACGGTGGTATCTGTGTCCATGGTGAGTGGCCACACTGCTGCGGCTCTTAGATGAGGGTGCTGCTGCTGGCCATGCTCTGTGCCCACTCAGTCCTACCGGGTGTGAGCATACGGTGTTGAGTGGACAGTAGAGCTGGCTCCTCTGTTGGCCAATTCTGTCTGCACCAGGTCCCGATCTGGGTTGTAATCTCTTGGATGTTCTGTCGCTGTTGCTCTGTCAGCAGGCATTTTATCAGGATTGTCCATGAGGAGGTGTGAGTTAACAATGGCAGTCTCTTAATGGCTTTTGATGGTTTAGGCATTTGCATAGAGAAGGGTGGATAAACAAGGCATAGCAACCAAGATAACATGCAAAATAAACGAACTGACATTTGCAGAATGTCTGCTCAAGATCATAAATGTATAACCAAGTTGAAAACAGATTTGTATCTTCATCCCAGCTATTTACCAGGCTCTTCAGTCTGTTTTACAATTTAAAACGTATTCCCATATGCATATCACTGCTGGTGTGTTTACAGTTCTATTGTTAGAGTAGAATTGACATTAGTGTCTTTTTGAGAGTCATCTAGTATTTTCTTGCCAATGGGCTTATCTGGGGCTATAAGGGATTCCTTTATCCAGGCTTTTCTGCCGGGAATCCATAAGTCTATGTAGCTCAGTGACCGTACTTTGCGGTATGCTACTTTACTTAATAGTGGCACCAGACCTTTTGAGTCAATAGATAACTTTACATGAGACACTACATTGGGTAAATATTCTTCTGCAAAACATGTTGGCATTCAGGACATTAATATTACTAGCACCTGCACAGCCTATGTGCTTTTACGCATAAACAGCTTTTTAGCCTAGATGCTTCACGCACAAACAACCTACAGAGTCTATGCGCTGAGTGAGCCAGCGCAAACAACAAAGCTAACCCATATTAAGTAGCCTTCAGCTTTCACACTTTCAGTAAGAATATAACAGAAGATATGCGGTCTTTTCAATATGGAATGGGTAAACAACCAGGGTGATAGCTCTTAGTAAACAAATGTGTCTTTCTTACCACATCGCTGAATTGTGCATCTATAAATAGCAGCAACTAGAACACGTAGATTAGATACCTGTGGAAACACTGGAAATGCTGGGACAAAGGCACAAATTACATGTCAGCAGGGCAATGGAATAACGGTCTGAAAAACCTTGACATTTGACTGTGAACTGCTCTTCTTTTTCTCCTATGTGGAAGTCCGTCAGCCAAACAACTTTCTGAGTCTGGCAATTCAGATGAGCTGCATTGATCAGACTGCAATGAAGCACGGCGCTTTCTAAAGTATGGTGGCGGCTTTCCGAGACCCAATTGCCAACATTTGTGCGCTTCGTGGCCTGCTTTATGGCACGACTTACAGGACTTGCTGCAGTCGCTAACTTTTCGCCTAGTGCGCTTTCTTTTCGGACGTTGGCTGCTTGTGCATGCCCGTCGGATAGCAGTCACACTACAATGCGTTGGGGCAGGAGAGAAGTCATTAGCAGAACCATTTGTTTCATCTTTACATTGTAAACATGGTGCAGTCGCGTGTGGGATGTCTGCGTGATCATCGGTTGGGATGACGACATCTTTGTTTTCAGCACATTTCTTTGTATCCTTCATATCCATATTTTTTGCTAACCATGTTATGAATACATTAAGCCGTTCAATTTTGTTTTGCTGTTCTTCAATTATTTTCTGTTGCTTTTCAAACAGTAAATGCATGATGCCTTCAGAAAACTTGCGTTGCTTTGATTTAGTTTTACACATGCCATTGTTTAACCACCAATCATATATCTCCTCTTCGGTAGATTCTACTGTAAGGCCTTTGGTCGCCAGTCTATCTAACGTGCCAGCCAAATTGTTTTTCGATGTGCACAATAGCTTGCTTTTGCCCAAATGATTACTATTCCAGTCCATTTTACACGGAACGGAGAGCTGAAGTTTCTGAATGTTTTGGTGAGGTCTCAACGTCTAGTTCTCAATATGCTTACAAGAAGTTTAGATCTACTCACCACCTTCAGAAACTCAGGTCACGTCATGTGCATCACGTCGGGGTCACCAACTGTAAGGATCCACTTTCTCAGACCAACGACGGAGCTGAGTGTGGACGAAGGTTATCGCATGTTCTGGACTTATGGAATGGAAATAATTATAAACATGTGCATGGCAAACATTAGAGTAACACTTATATGACCCGTTTATCTGACTCCATGAAATAATAGTTACCTCCAATATCACTATACAGCTTAAGAGCTAATAGCACAGTAATGGCATGGCACACGAAGAGATGTATATGAATGGTAAATGAATGAACAGTTTATTAACCAAATACAAGTTAACCTTTACAAGTAACACAGAGATTCACTGTAATGACCAACTCAACCAGAGATATAAAGAAATCAAACTAAACCCCAAATAAAAGATAGAGAGAAAGAGAGAGGGAGAGAGAGAGACACACAGCGTGTGGGAGCGTCGTGGGTGAAAGACAGCTCAATGAGTTTTCCACTAGCATTGCCTTAAGTAGCCAACCTGATGCCAGTTGTTCAGCACACCATGAGGTGTTATCTTGGGGGCAGGGGTGTTGGAGACAGCCCACTGCCTCACACTACTCAGTAACCTTTGGATCTGAGATCTTTATTAGAATAACCCGAGTCTGTTTCAGAATTGAGACCAGTATATCACTCACAATGAGACCATCAGAATGAAACCAAACATGACATGTACACCTCATAGCATTTCTACAATACAATATACCCTTAAGTGTCATGTCCTATGGATGACCTGAGTAGGTCCCCACACCAAATGTTGGCAGACCACAGATAAGAACACAGTGGGGTGTGGCACCTAACTAAACACAAGAGCATGCAGCGGGGGAGTTCCTCTGAAGCACCCTTTATTGTGATAACACAAATTCCTCTGTTGAGCTCATTCAGAGTAGTCATCCTTGAATCCAGATCCTTACAGAACACTCAGGAACAGACCTATAGATTAATGTAATATGTATTGAACTTACATTGGCCTCCAGGCCTCCACTGAAGTCTCTTCTTAATAATAAAGTCAGTATGAAGGGCAGACTTCCACCTACATGATCTAGGGTCTCCCACTCTGATCAAAAGGTCATCAGCAGCATGGCAGACAACTTCGAGCAGCATGTGAGACAGACATACAGACAGAAGAAATACTATCTGCAGAGACGATTCTATTTTCGGATTGGATTTTATGGATATTATTGCCTGCTTTAAACAAGCAGTACAAGCTGAAGTTGTGAACTGTTGACCTTCTACTGTGCTTTGCTATCTGTGTATTATAGGACTCTCGCACTGCTGATGAGAAATGTGTTAGATGCTAATGAGGAGAAAATAGCAGTCGGAATGAAACAACACAGAACGGAGCGAAACATATTTACAAATATATCTTGTGAAGTCCCAATGCCGAGCCACCTGACAACTGAACTTTTGGCTCTGCTCTTTGAAATATGTATTTTTTTCCTTTTTTTCCTGCAACACTGTGGAAAATAATGTGTTAGATGATAGATGGAGAGAAAATGATTCATTTTAAGAAATGATAGCATGGAAGGAAAAGAAATAATATTTCCTTTTCAGCAACCACTGACAAGACAAGGGAGGCTTTATTGAGATGTCTGATGTTGAGTCTGCAGACAGTGGGTAAAGCAAACAAAAAGCACAACACTGCTAACTAGACGGACAAACATCTTTAATGGAAAACCCACGGATAAATTGATGTTTCAGTCAGTCAGACTTACATGTGGGTTGCAGACATTCATTAGACTCTGCAGACAATGACAATGGGTGGGGTTTACATGTGCATGGACACAGGTTTTTTTTTTAAGTTTACACACGTTGTAGGCGACTTAGGTGAAATTTAACTGAACTGTAAACTAAACTGTTTTCAGCTTCCAGGCTTGTTTCTTCAACAACGTTGAAGTGAAAATCACATTTCTAATGAACTATATTTGATATATTACACAATATTTAAAACATAAATAATTTGAAAATAAAAACATTTCAATAAAATTATGCCGTTGACCTTCTTTTTGACTACCAACATTTGAAAGGATTCCAGGGATGGATATGAAAGAATTCTTAATTAACAGTAAAGAAAGGCAAGCAATCAGAGAGGTGAGGCCTGGCTGGCTGTAGCAAACCAACCTGCTAGCAGGTCTGGTAAATTTTAAACTGCTCTATATTTTCTAGCCTGGTAAACCAGCTCCTCATACTTCATTTCATATTGTACAGAGGGTCTGGCAGTGCTGTACTGAGAAAAGATTTCTTCCTGGAAGTGTGGACTCTGCTGAAGTTTAAAACAAGTGGCTCTGTCTTTAGCCATTCGCTAATGTCTGGTCTTCACGTATCAGCAGCACACGCACCACAATTCAAATGTAGCACACAAAATCAACGTCATCACTCACGAACACTCCCTCTGTTCGCTGATTGGCTAGGATTGACTGGTACCTAATACAGCAATGTCAATGGCAGCATGGCCAGATCCTCTGTACAAAATGAAATAAAGTATGAGGGGCTGGTTTACCAGGCTATATATAATTCTCACCATTAGGCCCACCACCACCATCTCAATGCCAGCAGCATGGCAGTGATGATAATATTGGGTTAGACAAGGGGAGTTCATGTAGCATATTGTATAGTAGAGCATGTTTCATATAGAGCAGGTATTTTAGAAACATGTGCTATTTGAGTAATGGGGGGTTTGTGCCCCATCAGACCTTAATGTCTCACAATGCCCCTGCAGCAGGCAGAGAGGGCTACGTGTTGAGGTCACGGACACCTTTTTCCCCTCACAGATGACAGCAGGGCTGAAGGCTTTAAACATCGAAGGAGAAATATGTTTCAAGGTGATTGCTGAAGAAAGCAAAGGATGTGAACAGCGACCCTTGTTTCCAATAATGTCAAGTCTGTCTCCCTCACTTCCTCTCTCTCTCTTTCTCTCTCTCTTTCATCCTCTCCCTCTCTCTCTACCTCTCTTTTTTTCACAGTTCCCCAAAGTGCTGCCCCTGGCCCAACTCCCTTTTGTGTGTGCAGACCCTCTGTCCTTCCTCCCAGCCCATTACAAATGAGGGTGACAGCATGGGAGAAAATAGCCCCATCACTTAACACCAGTGAAGTGTAGATATGATGGATGGTGGTAAAGTTCCCCTCTAAACTCGGGGCTCTGACCTTGTTGGTGGTGATATTAGGTGTATCTTGGCCCTTTCCTAGATAAAGAGGCCATACTCATCAACTGGCGGACCCGGGCGTGCGGCTCCATATCAATCCTAGGAAGTTCAGGGACACTTTGGAAATTAAAGCTGGGCAATTCTTGTCCATTAATAGGAGGAGAGACTTATGGGAATTTATTATAAGAATTACACCATCCGGGAGGTTGTGCGGGAGATGGATGGATGACCTCGACACACCACAAAGCTTTCTAAAACGTTACAAGTTGCTAATTTTCTAAAATGAATGTGACCAGAACTACAAGGCTGATCGCTCTGCCAAAGACCGTGATTATTTTACACTTACATGCCTACAATGAAAAAGTGAACATGAGTAAAAATTAATTGTATCTGAATTTAGTTGGAAGAAGTGTTATATGCAACATAGCTTATAACACATTTGTAGATATGTAATAATGCTAGAAATGCATTTTTTCAGTCTGAAATAAATTAAACCTTACATGCTTTTTACACAGGCCTTTGACTAATCTGTATCTGTTTTTCATTAATCTGAAGTATCATTTTTTTCAACAGATTGTCAGCAATTTTCATTTTATACAAAACATATTTTAAGGCCTATGTAAAATGTCCTTTTATACCATTATTGAGATGTTACAATACCTTAAAATATGAGTTAATAGTGAAGATATATAAATGTAATTGCTTATGTTTTGGTTATGTCAACAACATGCACTCCAAAGTTGCAAAAGTCCATCAAGTACAATGATAGACAAATTGTTGAAAAACGTGTTAAACTAAGAAAAATGACTGTTGTGTAGATTTGGGTACTGTACAAATCCACAGTTACAGTATGCCTCGTTATGTCTTAATAGTAGGAACTGAGACCATAAACTGCAGTTCTATAAGGAGCATGATCCGTCTGTTCATCAAGCTTTTTGGATACAAAAACAAAGTGTGTTTTTTGTACTGTATGACCACACAGTGAGGTCTTAACTTTGTCACAGCAAAAACAAGCTGCTACCTATCACCTATGTGTTTTTTGGCGAAGCTGTTGTTTCCATTTAACCTTTCTTAGAGGGCAATGAACACCTTGGCAGTCTGTGCATCCCTAATGAGCCAGAGCACTCCCCCCTGCATCAGTAGCTGCTTGTGAAGTGATTAAGCACGCTCTGAGGACAAACAGTCATACCTGTGCCTTCCCCTCCACTATCAGCCTGGTTGCCATGACGGTAGCATAACTGATGCTACAGTGTGCAGTAGTGGATGAGCTTTGTTAATGATAGGGCAGTGATTAGTGGGGGTGTACTGCACCAGGGAACTATTCTGTTCCTGGCAGAGAATGCAAGTGGCGCATTTGACCTCTCTGTGACCCCTGCTTGGGACTTTATCGCTTGAGTTGAAATAAACCAATCCAGAGGCATCATGTTTGCTTCTCAGCAGGTGACTCATAAATCATGGAGCACTGTAAAGCGAAGAACACTCGCAAGTGTGCGAGCACTGCATCGAGAAAAGTGCAAAGGGTTGGGGGCAAAGGGGCTGTTGTGGTTCATCTGTGTGTGTTTGTGTGTGTGTGTGAGAGAGAGAGAGAGAGGTAGAGAGGGAGAGAGACAGAGAGAGAGAGAGAGAGAGAGGAAGAGAGGGAGAGAGAGAGAGAGAGAGAGAGAGAGAGAGAGAGAGAGAATGAGTACATGTATGTATGCGAGCATGTCCGCGTGTGTGGTGCATGTGCTACTGTGTTTGCCTATGGTTGGCTGATTTACCGTATGCAACTTAAATACTGAGAGGCCTGCGCTGAGTTGCAATTAGGTACAGTATATATTGTATGCAGGGCTCGCGATAGGACACTTTCTTCATTATTCAGCAGGAAAGGGCACATAGTTGTTGGCGATGGACCGTTAAGCTGCAATAATAGCCATCACCTGCTTCATAATTTATGATGAGTAAACTGAATGAGGGATGTGCAACTCTCCCAGAAGGAATCAGTGAGGCAAGGCAGTGAGGCAGGTGACATGCCACAATACCCCGCCCCCCCCTCTTCCCCTTCCTTGAAGATGGTGACAAGTTAGTTTACACACCCAATTTCCAACGGTAACCTCACAGTCGTATCAGCCATAGAGACGTCACGCTGTGCAGAGATTTAAAATAGCAAACATCTATCTGACCCCCGTGACGGGGTATAACAACACTGAAAATTTGTCCACAAATGCGTGACTTACACAAACTCTTAACTCCCTCTTAAATCAAATAGAGAGAGTGCCGTTGCGAAGGACAGAAGGACCTCATTACCATGGCAGAAAATGTCATTTTTGACACATGCTCGAATAATTTTGCTTACCCTTCTGGCCTCTAGCAGACAGTCGCTGTCTGAAAAGCTGCACTAAAAATGTCAGGTAACTTTGTAGCCACCCACCCAAATAACAACCTACTGACATATGAATTGCGTCACACAGTATAGTATTTCTGACTTGGATTAGTAAAGGGCCGCTGTTTGCAGTAGTTCTCTCTCTCTCTCTCTCACTCTTTTTCTCTATCTCTTTCTATCTATATGTCGCTGTTGCTCTCTCTTTCTCCCCCTCTCTCTCTCTCTCACTCACACACGCACACACACACACACACTCACACACACACACACACACACACACACTCACACATACATTCTCTTGCTGTCTTTCTTTCTAGCTCTCTGTCCCTGCCTCTCTATCCCCCTTTTGTCTCTTTCTCTGTCTGTATGTCAGTAAGTGTGTTTGTGTGTTTGTTTATGTGTATGTCAGTAAGTGTGTTTGTGTGTTTGTTTATGTGTATGTCAGTAAGTGTGTTTGTGTGTTTGTTTATGTGTATGTCAGTAAGTGTGTTTGTTTGTTTGTTTATGTGTATGTCAGTAAGTGTGTTTGTTTGTTTATGTGTATGTCAGTAAGTGTGTTTGTTTGTTTATGTGTATGTCAGTAAGTGTGTTTGTGTGTTTGTTTATGTGTATGTCAGTAAGTGTGTTTGTTTATGTGTATGTAAGTAAGAAGGAAAAAAGGGAGGGAGAAGGGGAGGAGGTCTACAATTTATGACTTGCGGCCAACAATGCTTAGAGGCATTTATAATAGTTGTATTGTTCGGCTACAGTGGGCCAGTAATATATGGAGATTCAACAGATGAATTGTTCTATGCAATTTACCATGGATGACAAAAAAAAAAAAACGAGTCCAGTAGCAACAAAAGCCTGCATGGAGAGGGACTCTCTGGGGACTTTGAAATAGTATAACATGAACAGTGTCAGAATTCTAAAAGAGTTTACATAAATGTGAGCTCAGCACTGCATTACTATTTAATGCCATTTGGCTCTGGGTGCATTGTTAAAAATGCAAAGCAGTCAGATGTTGGCGTGTGTGTGTGTGTGTGTGTGTGTGTGTGTGTGAGTGTGAGAGTGTGTGTGTGTGTGTGTGAGTGTGAGAGTGTGTGTGTTTTTGGGGTGGTAGTGGTGGGATGGGGGGCTGAGCCGGTTGTGTGGGGTATGGTGAAGATGAAAATTGAACTGCAGAATAGTTGTTTCATAAGAATGGTACTGGATGCCCTCGAGCCGCAGTCTACAGTAGATTATGGACATCTGGTAAGCAGGATCTGGAGTGAACTGTGTTGTTTCGCATGGCGTCCCATAAACCAAAAGTACATGTAGGCTTCTACATCTGCATGGCACTAGGAGTGATCTATGACGGGCCGTGCTGTTATGGAAAAATACAGCATGCAGAGATACTGCAGGCAGGATCAGTGTCAATGTTGTCCTTTACATGGTGCGATCTGTCTGATATTTTTAAGCTCTCTATCAGTGTTGCATGCATATCTTTTCCTTCTCTCTCAAGGAAGGTTGGTGGAGTGAAGCTGCTATGGCAACATCAATAAACAAAAGTAAATGGTTATATTTTCCTCTCATCTACTCTGCCACTGCTGCTAGAAGAAGTCTAGCCTATCAGAAGCTGGCTCTGTGCAACCAATAGACTGAAGACTGAAACAGATAAATATTTATGGGAAATTTATGCTATAAATTGTCATCTTTCAAACATGGACTAGACTTTATATCAGGTTTCTGTCAATTACGTTGGGAATGAATGCTCGGATGCGATGCAAAACAGTCTGCTAAGACATCAGAAGCACTCTGTGTTTATAATTAGAGTCTGTATTGATGGGGAAACACAAGATCATCTTCCAGCCACCGCAGTTATATATGGATTGGGACACAAACCAGAGAGGGGGAGATGTAAGACAGCTCTGTAACCAGTTAAGCAGACTAATTTACCTCAGGAATGAACAAAGATATGGCAGTGCTGGGCACATGTTTTCGTTTAATCTGACTAGTATATGTGTAATATTAGACTAGTATATGTGTAATATTAGACTAGTATATGTATAATATTTGACTAGTATATGTGTAATATTAGACTAGTATATGTATAATATTTGACTAGTATATGTGTAATATTAGACTAGTATATGTATAATATTTGACTAGTATATGTGTAATATTAGCAAGCGTGTTCCAGGCCACGTATACCTCCCCCTGTGAGTTCGTTGTAGCAGTATTTATGCCTTAGGCTTTGTCACATAACTAAACACACTCACAAAACAGAGAGCCTATCATTTTAAACCCTAATTTATGCACAAGCCTTTGAAGCCATAATTACATATCACAATTGTGCAAACTTAATGTGTAGATGCTTGTGGTATCAAAACAGACCACGCAGAGACAGAGAATGATTGATCTGCTTTTTGTGGAGACACCGAATACCTAAAAAGGTAATGAATCTTTCATTTTAATAGTGTGGTAAGGAAATATGCCTTACCTCACGGATAGCTCTTCTTTCGCTTGACAAGCCTGCATGTTAATTCATTGGGCTTTTTGGATTTTGGAGGAATAACTTAGACATTTATGCAGAGACACAAGCCTTCTAAGATGTCTGTCAGGAACTCTTAATCTGCTGCGCTTATTAGACATACAAAAAAAGCCTGTAATTATCATAATACGATTAAAAATGGGTTGCCAAAAACTCTGTTAAATTGACAGGATAAATTGAAACTTTCCTTAGGAGCCTGTTTTGTTGTGATGCTGGTGCTTTCACTTAAATCAACATTCCTTTTGGTTGCAGTCATGTAATTTGATAAGATAATGAGGCTTCCTGGCAAAGCGTTCAGCGGCTCTTTGTGTCGATGGCCTGAATTTAGACAGCCTTGTGTCCCAAACTCCTCTTCATTTACTTTATTAAATGTAATACCCTGATGTCATTACAGCCCAGACAAAAAAACATCAATATTGCTGGCATGGACTTGCTCTCCGATCAGCTTCTGAATACATTCAGTAGCCACCCCTGTTGCTCTCCTAGCTATACAACAAAAACATTTTCCTCCAAGGAGAAGCGGCTGCATAGTTATTGTAATCCCATAAATCCAATCTGCCCTAAAAGGATCAGAATGAATTTCCCCGCAGGTTGACTGGAGGGTGGGGTGTGTTGTGTGAGTGTGTGTGTGTGGTGTGCCTATGTGTGTGTGTGTCGTGATGGGGGATGGGGGATGTATTTGTGATTGAGGGCCTGACACAATCTAATCACAAAGCTTTTAGCCATAGCATTATGACGCACAGCACAGGCCTTCGTGTGATACGCGCCGCGCACTTCGATCTCGCCCCGGGCAGGGCCGCCCATTTCATCAGCTGTTCACACCTTTTCTTGAGCCTGGGCCAGTAATGAGGGGAGTCAGACGAGCCGAGAGGCGGCGGTCAACTGGA